>WNHD01000545.1:1422-52807 GCA_011057455.1 Ganaspis sp. Gsp50
TTATACAAAAGTATTTTTATACAAAAGTACTTTTATGCAAAAGTATTTTTATACAAAAATATTTTTATACAAAAGTATTTTTATACAAAAGTACTTTTATCTTTTTATAAGTTCGGTAAGTAAATTCTGGATTTACGAATAAATTATTAACTAATTAAAATCCGATTGTAAGCGTTATTTGAAGAGTTGAGCTTTTTCTTTTATTTAACTCCTTATTTATCTGCCAAGTCTGAAATGTATTTTACCATAAAAGAAGCTGAATATTTTCTGGTCGTTTAGTGTCTGGCTCTTGGTAAGGTCCATTAGGAGGAAGAAGCGTCATTCAAAGACAAGTGAGGGAGACGGAATCTAGATATACTGGGATTAGGAAAGAAGCAAGGCAGAATGGTTGTTGATGCTGGATCAACGGGTCCAGAGATGCTGTTTCAGTCTCTTGTATTTCCCATCGTAATACTACTGGTCTTATCCACCATCCTCCGTCCAGTAAAACCACCCGACTCTTGTATTATTTATTACTCGCGGACATTCGGATTATGGACTTCGTCTCCAAATAGTCTCACTTTTCTTCGATATCGCATTTCATCTTTTCACTTATTCTTTGTCACAAAAAAAAGTCTTGACAAATCTAAAAATAAGACTCTAGAAATCGTGTTCTAAAACAATTATAAAAATTCAAGATAATTATAAAAATTCACGATAATTATACAAATTCACAATAATTATAAAAATTCAAGATAATTATGAAAATTCACGATAATTATAAAAATTCACGATAATTATAAAAACAAAAGGAAAATCGAAAAAAAACATTAACAAAGGACATTTAGAGAAGAGATTTAGAATTTTTTTTCGTATTTTCATTTTTCGTTCATTCTGATGAATACAAGTTGAATTTTTCCGAAGTTCTCGGAGTGGAATGTATAATAATATATATTCCGAGTGGAATGTTTGTATAAATGATAATCGTACAAATTTGCGGAACAAGAGTTTGTCTGCAGCAATTACGTAATTTTTCCCTCTTTTGCTTATAATCAAAAAGTTTGTTCGGTAAAGCTATTATCTTGACGTGTACATTGACGGTGAGAGAAAGAAAAGCGTAAAGATAGATCGCCTCTGCGGCGAAAAAATAAAGGCAGAAGAGAAAAGAAGACTGGAAAAAGCGTGTAAAGGTCGTAGGAAAAATTGACAAGAAACTAAGTTTCTTTTTGAGTTCTTTATGAACCAAAGTCGCGATAAATTGAGATGAAGTTGCTTCCTTTCAGCTCGACTCCTCGTGCTTCTCGAAACTTTGACGACGAAAGGCACTTTTCGCTAACGATGCGTAGTTAACAATGTAAAAGCTCAACGAGTGAACATCGGAAACTTACGATCTTATAAGAATACAAACAAATCATTCCAATCATAATATTCTCGATGCGTTTTCTTCAATAACTTTTCGTAAACGAGCTGAGAAGTTACATTTTTCAGAAATGTACGAAAAATTCTAATTTTCAACTTGGAATGTAAAATTAAATTGAAATGCAATTTGTTCTTTTTTTAAATTAATTTCATTACGCTCTTTATTCGTTATTCATTTTATTTTTTATTGTATTTGTTATTGTATTTGTTATTCATTTTATTTTTTATTAATTTTATTTGTTATTCATTTTATTTGTTATTGTATTTGTTATTCATTTTATTTGTTATTGTATTTGTTATTAATTTTATTTGTTATTGTATTTGTTATTAATTTTATTTGTTATTGTATTTGTTATTCATTTTATTTGTTATTCACTTTATTTGTTATTCATCTTATTTCTTATTCATTTTATTCGTTAGAATTTGATTTTTGGAATATCAAACTTTTTAATAAAAATTACGGTGTTCTTTTTAGGCAAGATGTTCTCTTTAACGGAAGTTTAATAAAAAAGGGTTCCCTCTCTTTTTGGGTTGCTTTTACGTTTTTGAAACGAAAATACTGTATTGAAGAAAATGAACAAAAGTTTCTGCGGCCTGATAAAAGTTGAATGGTAATCATCGTGTAAAATGCATGCTATTTTGTATTCAAAATCTTCAAACTATAATGTCTTTATGGAAACGCGAATTCATGAAGACAACTTCCAGTTACGAAACTTCTCCATTGTTCCAGGTTTTGCCATTCTGGATTCTACCCTTCTCAAGAAGAATTTAACACACGGGATGGAAATTCCATTTTGGACAATGACAACTGATAGAAACATTATGTCCCAGGAATAATGCGCCCTCAAGATTTATTCGATGCCAAATAAAATTATCAACTTATAAATTATTAATTTAACCCCGCCTCCCATGAAAACCAGCAGCAAAAAGAAAATGCTTATTTTTCATTAAACTTTAATACAACTAATTTAAATTTTTTCAGTAGACGCTGACTCCTCACAATTGATTCCAAAAGTTTCCTTTTTACCAACTTCTCAACCGCAACAAAAACTTTCTGCAATTTTTTCCACCGGAAATGGAAACGGAATGAAGAAAAATGTAGAAAAAGTATGTATAAATAAATTGAGCGTATAATTTAGAAGAAAATGAGAGATCCTTTGGAAACAAAACGAAAGAAAAACTTGAATGTTCATCAAGTGCTTAACAAATTTTTGAATGGAAGTAGAAACTTTTTGTTATTATTATTATTATTGTAATATTCATGTTTTTAATTTGTAATTGTTATGATGCGAGCCTCCACTTGTAAAATCGTTTATGATATAGACAAGTGTAAATAAATAAATAAATAAATAAAATTATTGTTATTATTATTTTTTTTACAAAGCAAGCTTTGGAGAGGGAAAATGCATTATATTATTATTATTATTATTATTATTATTATTATTATTATTTTGGTGTAAGAAGAAAGTAAAAAGCTTAAAACAGTATTTCATTCATTAAACTTCCTTGAGTGTGAGGCATTCGATAAAAAGATCTACTTTAGTGACGCTTTCAGTCCCAGCACTCTGAATTTTCTTTATCTAAAAAATCCAAAGGGAAACTGAAAGACGGAATATAAAATATTGGACACAAATGGTGAAAAGAGAATTTTAGAACAAAGGGTCATTGATTTGTCTGTTTGCACTGTACTTTTGTACCCCAATCTTGAATAGATACATTAATTAAAATCACATTTGATTCTGTTGAATGTAAGAAAATTTACGAACGTGAATTTTACGCTCCAAAATTTTAGGCTCTAACTTAATAAAAAACAATGCTTCCCTATGAGGAAGCAAAATTAATAAACATTTTCAAAATAGCACTTGAAAATTAATTTTTTTGTATTTATATTTTGTATTGTATTTGTATATATATTTTTATATGCAATTTTTTTTATATGCAATTTTTTTTATATGCATTTTTATACCCATGCAATTTAATAAATTAATGTCGATTGTTTTAGTACCCTTTTGCTTAAAATACAGAATAAAAATAGAATTGTTGATTTCCAATTGAGTTCAATAAGCAAATGAAAGGACCAATTTTAATCCCTTTCAATCGCATTTCGAAAAAGCCTGATTTTTCAAAAATAGGATAACTCTATTCGGCCGCTCAATATATCGGGATTGTTTTTCCAGAATAAAAAATACGATTTTACACCACTTTCCTTTCTGAATGGCTTTCTGCTTTCTGAATACTGAAGAGACTTTATTTTCAATAAAATCTTTTTTTAACAATTCACTTTTTGGAAATTGCATTTCAATTGGTGTGTTCTTTGGCCTATAAAATTGCAATTTCGTTCCTTGCAACTTTTACGCTGATACCGGTCATTTTTTTGAATGCAATATTCAAAGAGAAGAATTGTGACAAAGGAGAAAAATCATAGCGGAAGGGATATTTGAGCGTGGCTCTTCTCATAACGGAAGTGAATATCCGATGCCGGATGTGCGACAAGATTGGCACATCATATATGCTCCTATATCTATCTTCTTCTTTCTGCCCTTTCTCTTTTCCTTGAGTCGTTTTCTTGACTTTGCCATTTCTTAGCCGTTTCCGTATTCATCGTCCCTTTCTCGTGTCGGGGCTTTTCACGGGTCTACACACCCTATAACTTGCAACTATTCTCACCCCGCAAGCACTGCCTCATCCCAACCTCGAGACCCCCCGTTCTCACTGAAATTGAATTGTTATTCTATTTTCAAAAGCAATTTGCAAGCGTTATCAAAAGTTTTCGGGCTACGCTTCGCGCCCGCTTTGTTGGCTAAGAGCGCAACCATTTCACCCTCAACCCCTTCTCAAACTCTCCTCCCTATTTCTTTTCTTAGTTCTTTCGGGTTTCAACTCTCCGGTTCCCACGTATACCTAACATGACTTTATGATCAAGGAAAAAAAGTAATTTGTGCATTTGCGATAAACTTGCTGTTTGTGCACCGCTTTTCTCATCTTTAAAAAAAATTCTCCTCCAATCTCTGCACATTTTCACCCGAGGAATTCTTTCCAATAAATTCCTGGAGCAGGAATTTTTTCTTCTATGGAAAAAAACAATAATATAATAATAATAATAACAGTGCTTTTTCCGTGAGGAAGCAAAATGATTGATTTATTCAATAAATTAAGGTCTGGGAGTTTAATAATATTAAGAAAACGAAACACGATAGCTGCAGATAGTATTTTGTTTAAATGATTAATGATAATGAACATAAGAATGAATATAATAAAAAAAAGAACTGTGGGGTTAATATGTTAAAAAACCCGAAAGGGTATACATAAAGGGATAATAAAAATAAAAATATAATAAAAAAACAAAAATAAAAACCCTTCACTGTACGTGACGATGCTCTATAATAAATTAATATAAATCTTCAAATTTTAAGAATACCAACTTCGAACGAATTTAGTGAACTTTTTTATTAAACTAAATAATTTGGATAAACGTAAATTTGTTCATTATGTAAAAAAAGTTCTAAAAGTAGACAATTAAATAATCATCCGCAGTTTGATTCAACTTTTTGTAATATTAGGAACTGATTAGGAATATTATTAATATTAGGAACTGATTAGGAATATTGTTAATATTATAGGAACGGCTTTTAATAAAACCACTTACTTTGACGAATTATTAAATTAAATTTTAATTACAAGGGCAAGTGGTTATTTTTAAATTATGTGTGCAAACTTCTAAAGAGATTTGCTGGTTATGGCTTTTGTCGTAGGATGTGAAAAAAAGCAGAGAAGCCTGGAGAGGAAACTAAACGATTCATTTGTGCAAATCCATTCTTGGTTCTCTTGGAACGGAAATAACGAAAGTTAAAAGGACAATTAAACTCGAGCGAACGTCGATCGAATCGTCAAATCATAGACACGAACGAAAGCTACAGCATTTCCGGTTTTCCGACGAACAATGATAAAAGTTACTTTCAGTACTCTTTCTTTCTGATTTTCCATTTCAAATTTTGAATTTTTATTCGATTCGACTCTTTAATTATTAATTATCGCTTGCTCATAATAATTAAATCTTTACTTTGATATCAATTATCGCTCGAGTCTTATGTCAATTAATTCCTGACTTGTCGATTATTTTTATTAATTTTTAACGCTGGTATTGATTAATTCTTCACTGTTATTAATTAACGTTTAACGTTGTTATTAATTCAATTTTATCGTTGTTATTAATTAACTTTTAACGCTGTTATTAATTAACTTTTAACACCCTTATTAATTAAATGTTATCGTTGTTATTAATTAATTTTTGTCGTTGCTAATTAACTTTGGAGGCTGTTATTAATTAACCTCTGATATTAATTAACTTCTGATATTAATTAACCTCTGATATTAATTAACTTCTGATATTAATTAACTTCTAATATTGATTAACTTTTTCGCAGATGACAATCAACTCTTGACACTAATGTCAATTAATTCTTGGTACTTTAATCAATAAATCCTTGATGAAGTTGGCAATTAATACTTGAAATGAATATCAATTAATTCTTGATACACATATCAATCTTAAAATTGACACTAATTATTATTTAACGAAATTAAATCAATTACTTTAAATGCACGAAGTTAATTGTAATTAATAAAGTTTTGATCAAAGAAAAGTTATTTAAACAACTTAATTTAAAGAATTTATTTAAACAACTTAATGAAAAGAAATTATTTAAATAACTTAATTAAAAGAACTTATTTAAACAGCTTAATTAAAAAAACTTATTTAAAAACTAATTTAAAAAAAGTTATTTAAAAAATCTTACTAAAAAATAATTATTTAAAAATTTAAGTTGAATTGACACTTGCTCAGAAGGTCATGATAAATTTTTCTTCTTATTAAAAGAATATTAAGAAAAAAAACTTAATGTTAAAAAACAAAACAAAAATTAGGAAGCGTCTGTTTTAATATTTTTAACTTGTCAATGTTTGCCAGGAACCTTTGCGCAGACGCTGAAAAGCGTGACGTCATTTTTCTGTCAAGCATTGCCTGAATCAGCGCATGCGCGTGATAGTGTGCGCAAGCGCAAGTTTAATATAGAGCCTTGATTTAAGAAGGCTTACTGACACTTATTTTAAGCAAGATAGTGTAACAGCTTAATTTTTCTTTCTGGCAGAGCGAAAAATAAATTTCAAGAGGTGTAATATTTAAGTAGAGAGTAGAAGTAATGTGTTTTAAGTGGATGGAGAGTAAAGAAAAATTACTATACTTTTTTGAAAGATGGAACGTGCTTAAACACTTCCTTATAATGCATTCGTCTGGAGTGCTTTGGAGTAAGGAACTTGAAATTAGGTAAACCCTCAGAAATGCTGAAGAGCGCATTTTCGCTCGGTTAGTCAGAGTAAACCGACAAAGTATTTACTGCATTTTCTAGCTCCACTTGACGACGATATCTCTTCCAAGAAAATTACATTTTTCTATCCCTTATCGCTTTCTCATCTGTAGATTTTAATGTACTGAATAAAATTAAACGCTTCAAAAAATATTCCCTTTACAAATATTTATAAAAACATTCTCTTTCAAAATATTTATAAAAAATATTCTCTTTCAAAATATTTATAAAAAATCCCTTTCAAAATATTTACAAAAAATATTCCCTTTCAAAATATTTACAAAAAATATTCCTTTTCAAAATATTTACAAAAAATATTCCCTTTCAAAATATTTTCAAAAACTAATCTCTTTCAAAATATTTAAAAAAATATTCTTAACTTAGAAATATTTAAACAGAAACTGTTTTCACATGTTATAATAAAAGATTCGACTTTTTACCTGGATTCAATGAAGTCGATACTTAAGGACAAAACGGGCTTACCTGCAACAAAAAGAAAATATTAAATTAAAAATTGTTGCAAAATTAGTACGTAGTAGTAGTATAGCATTGAAATTATTGTACATAGTATTGTAATTTTTTTTTTTTTCGTGAAATATTATTATTGAGAAAAACAAGAAAATGTGGGCGGAGTCTTTTGGAAGAATCAGACTCCGCCTATGTACAGGCGGAGTTTAAGTTTTACTCCAGAGTAGCTCCGCCCACTTTTACAAGCTGAAATAACGAAAAATTGTGGGCGGAGTCGACAATCGGAATCTTCAGGAAGACTGCTGATTCTTTAAGGAAGGGTCACACGAAGGGCGTGGCTTAAATCTCTTGTATCACCGCCCACATGAGTTGCATCTAAAAAAGTAGGCAGATACACAACAATATTTTCCAAGAAAATGTTAAGTTCCGCCCAGATCTTTTATCAATATTGTAGGCATATGTATAATAAAATTTTGAAAGGCTTTCTTAAGCTCCGCCCAGATTTTTTTGGTCCAGAAAAGTATAGGCGGATCAATAACAAAATTTTCATAAGAAATCTTAAGCTCCGCCTAGATTTTTTTGAGCTAAAAAATAGGCGAATCCACATCACAATTTTCAAAGAAAATCTTATGCTTCGCCTAGATTTGTTTGAACTAAAAAAAGTAGGCGGATTCACAACAAAATTCGCATAGGAAATCTTAAGCTCCGCCTAGATTTGTTTGAACTAAAAAAGTAGGCGGATCCACATCACAATTTTCAAAGAAAATCTTAAGCTCCGCCTAGATTTGTTTGAACTAAAAAAAGTAGGCGGATTCACAACAAAATTTTCATAAGAAATCTTAAGCTCCGCCTATATTTCTTTGTGCTAAAAAATTAGGCGGATTTACATCACAATTTTCAAAGAAAATCTTAAGTTCCGCCCATATTCTTCTTGCATTGTGTTTGAAAATGTGGGCGGGGACTAAAAGGAAAATTAAAATAATAAAAATACAAAATACCAGTAATACAAAATCGCAGTAAAAAAAAACGAAATCGCAGTAAAAAAAACAAAATCGCAGTTATAAGAAGTAGAAAACCGCAGTTACAAAAAATACAAAATCGCAATCATAAAAAATACAAAATCCCAGTCATAAAAAGTACAAAATCGCAGCCATAAAAACAACAAGATCACAGTCTTAAAAAATACAAGATCGCACACATAAAAATGTAAAATCCCAGCCACATAAAATATCAAATCACGGTTATAAAAAATACAAAAAGGACACAAAAACCCAACACATTAAATTTACCAGAAAATAAATGACACAAAGAAGTTGAAGTATCGTGTAAATAAATTTTGAAGGGAAGATAAATAAGGTTTTGCGATAAATATTTCTATTTGCTGGCTGAGTCAAGTGCGACAGGTGTCAATAGGTAAGATGATTTATCGCGACACAAAGAACACTAATAAAAAGTAAAAGTCTCAAATATGAAAGGTAATCGCTACAAAAATATAACACGATAAGTTATTGGTAAGTGTCTGCTGGTGGGGCGAGAGCAAGAGAGGAAAGCAAAGAGAGAAACGTGCAACGATAATGGTTTTATCGGCATTTTCTTTGTGGGTATGAAACGTGTCAGATAACCAATATCCAACATCTACACCCTATTGATATCCCTACATCAATGCACCCACACAGACAGACTGAAAAAACGATCTTGCATTCTCAAATACACGTCTGCACGCGTAACCCTTCGTCGTACATTAAAACAAAAAAAAGCACTACACTTTTTAAACAAAAAAAAGGACTATACTTTTTAAAGAAAAAAAACCGCAGATGCATTCTTCCACCCTGTTCAAAAATTAAAATTTTAGTACATTTCGCATCGCTCATGAAAATATGAGAGATTTTTATAAAACCATTTAATTGAAGTGGTTCGTTGAAATCTGTACTGAAATTCAATACATTCTGCGGCTTTTAGTTGATTAATCAAAGGTGAGCAGCATTTTTTAGGCTTGATTATTTTTATTGGCTGAAATTTGTATTTTGTGAATGTATTTCTGAATTTCTTTTGTGAATTTGTTTTGCGAATTTGTTTTGTGAATTTGTTTTGTGAATTTGTTTTGCGAATTTGTTTTATGAATTTGTTTTATGAATTCGTTTTTTAAAATCGTAACTTTTGTTATAGAATTATTCATAAGGTTTCAGTTTAATTTACAAAAATTTTTGTAGAGTGTCATACATAGTGTGTATAGCTAAAATTGGTGTACGATCATGTAATCCGAAACTTCATCTCATCTTCCTGAATTTCAATGTTTTGTAAAAATTGAAAATTGAATTGGAATTTTTTGTAAATTAAATCTAGTACAAACAGAACATTGTTTGGAAAAGATTTTCACGGTTTCGTAAAATCGCATTCGCTAAGTGGCATTACATAATTAGATAAGTAGAGAAGCATTTGAAATCCAGAGTATCGGATGGAGGGAACACAATGTTCGGTACGTGGTCACATTTCTACAGATACATAAAGGTCATTACTTGAACATAGGCAAGCCCCACTGGTTATTTCCGGAAGTTTACGAAGTAATCTTGGATAGATTGTCCTGAATGGAATTGGAATCAGGGGGGATGATACTTTCCCTAGTACACTAAGCCCTCGTCTTGTTCCCGTAACTCTCCTAACGTACAATATAATGGAATTAACAACAGAAACATCCAATAAAAGTAATTACAAAAATAGCACCAATTAGTCTGAGTTGCTCACACGCAGAAAGCCACTGGTTCCTTTAAATTACAATTTTCCGATCAATATTCATATGGTTGTTGAATTTTTTCCTTTTCTTTTTGAATTAGGTATCATTCCATATTAAATATGCCCACCCTTGTAGCAAAAGGTTAAATATTTTTCCTTTTACAAATCTTTTGATTAAATTACTAATATATATAATTTTATTAATAATTAATAATAATTAATCATATTAATAATAATTAATCATATTAATAATAATTAATCATATTAATAATAATTAATTATATTAATAATTTACGATTGAGATGTCAAAGACTTGGTTTCTTAGTTCGTGATTCCAAGAGCGTAATGCTTCATTCACTGAAGTATTATGCAATTCGAGGGCACCGTGGACAATAAATTTCAGGAAATTAGGTTGAGATATTAAAGCTAATTGCCTTGAAACGAGCACGACTCACGAAATTAACTATTCCATACTACTTCTACAATATTATTTTGTTTCAACCCAATCTCCTTATCAGCATTCATTTCTCCATCAAAACCACCTAATTTTTTATCTAAAATTAAAATAATTCAATTGACTTCTCCGAAACCACATTTCTTTCAGCCTGACATTTTCTTTCCTAACACAGTTAACTTAAAAGTACCAAATTGGCATCAAAAGTATCAAATTGATATCAAAAGTTATGAAAATCGAGTTCCGAACGTCCAAATGAACGAAATTTTTATTCTTCTATTTTTAAAATTTTATTTTTGCCCTAAAATATTGTTTTATGTAACAATTATTAACTTTTGTTTTTATTTCAATCAAATTATGAATTTATCAAGCCACAGGCTTCAAGATGGGTATTTAATCTAGAGGAAAGGATTTATCGTTCGGAAATTTAGAAACATTCAAAAGTTTCAAAAAAACTAGTGGTATAGTAAACTAGTAATATAAAACAAGTATCAAAATTTTGTTATCAATTTATGGTACTTTTAGCATATCAATTTGATATTTTTGGAATCAAGTTGATACTTTTGGCATATCAATTTGACACTTTTAGCATTAAATTGACACATTTTGGTTTCAAGATGATACTCATAAAACAATGCTTCCCTAAGAGGAAGCAAAAATTGTAAAATTTTTATGATTGATTCTTAATTCTCGATGTTTATTAAATCAGTTTCTTAAATTTGTTTGTCTTCATTTCTTGAATTTGCTAATTGAATTTGCTTGTTGAATTCGTTTATTGAACAAGTTTATTAAATCCGTTTGTCAATTTTGTTTCTTGAATTTGTTTATGAAATTCGTTTGTTGAATTTATTTGCGTTATCGAGATTGTTGAATTTGTTTTGTTGAATTTGTTTACGTTATCGAGATTGTTGAATTTGTTTATGTTATCGAGTTTGTTTAAATGAGATTTAAGGCGCTCTATTGACAGGATTTTCAGCAGTCAGTCATGGTCGATTCGGAATGTGTTTTGGTCTACATTAAGCTGAATCTACGTTTGGATTGAATGTACGAGCGCCCTGAGGCGCGTAAATCAAATTTAAAAATCCCGGGCGAGTATCTCGTCCTGACGTGTCGTCCGTATAAATACGTAGGATAAAATATCCTAAAGAATGGTACCACGTTGTCCATTCAACTCCCTTGAGTGCCGTTCCAAACGGCATCGCCATTCACCTTTTTCAAACTCCCCCCAACCCTTTAAACCAACCCCCGTCTGCCCATCGACGTCCACGTGAAATTAAATCAATGGAAGACCATAAAGCACGTACTTACTCGTTTAGTTTTCACGTTTCCGTGAAAATTGAAAAACAATCCTTTTCCCAATTTCAGTGAAAAAACTTTTCTCATGGAAACGTTTTTTATTCATTTCATTATTCATTTCATGGAAATGAATAAATAATAATAGTAAAAAAAATCGGCACGATTACAAGGCCCTATGAGGAAGCAAAACGAAAAAGAAATGAGAAAAATGAATAAAAATTGTGAAACGAAGCGCTTTGTGCAAAATTCGAGAAAGTCCAAAAATCTAATTTAATTTAAAGATCTAATTTTCAAGAATCCGGGAGACAGGGTTTTACCAAGAGGAAAGTTTTTTTATGGGTTTCTTTTTCAATTTTAACGATGTAAAATTCTGGGAGGATAAAGTGGAAAGAGTGTCACGTGTGAATGGAAAATAATATCTCTATAAGATGTAATATGGAATTCGACCTTCGTACTGAGTGCATAAAGGTGAGCCATAAATGGATGTTCTTATTTCTGATAGGCGTCTTTTACTGGAGTAACGTTGTCTTAATAGTAGGAAATTTCACGACATCCGATATCCGCGACCTGCACCGCAATCCACCCCCTAGGCTCCAACCAACCCCCGTCGCAGTTTCATCCAATATTTACTCGCTAGCTCTATTGAATATTCTCTCCGTGCAATACCCACATTCCAAGTACACAACAACTGCTTTAAAAGCCAACACCAAAACCAAATATATACCAATCTCGACAAATAAATTTATATTCTTGTTCGCAAATAGAAAATAACACGCATTATCAATCACAATCTTATTTCTTCACAAAAATCCCACAAACAAATTTTCTAGATATCAAAAAGATGATAAACAAATGATTATAAATAAATAATCGTAAATTTCATAATCGTAAATCTCATAATCGTAAATATAATCGTAAATCTCATAATCGTAAATATCATAATCGTAAATATCATAATCGTATATTTCACAATCGTAAATATCATAATCGTAAATATCATAATCGTAAATCTCACAATCGTAAATCTCATAATCATAAATCTATCACACTCTATTTCTAAACTACATTTCTATAATTAAATTTGCAAAAATTACGAAATGTCCTATCCATATGCACAAACTTCTAAATCATCAGGAAATCCTAATTTTGAAATTTAAAAATAAATCTCAAAATTAAAAACTAAATGTTGAAGACCAAGGCAACTGAAAATCATCCAGAGATGATGAAGAGTGCAAGAGTGGAGAAATTGGTAAATAATAAAATTTTATTTCGAGGATTGTAGTTGTCGAAAAGTGGAATCGATATTTTTTTCATTGGAGCCTTAGTTGGGAGGATGTTTTCGTTTCATGACACGAGAGAGCGCGGAAAACGGAGCTAGGTATCGAATTTCCACCTCATTCGTGCGCCCTCCTATTAATATTTTAGTTTGGCCTTCTCGACGAGAAAAGAGCGAGGAGGGTTGAAAAGTGTGCATTCCAGCAAGAGAGGTCAATCGAGAGGATGAAAGTGCGAGTTCTACCTTTAAGCGTTGCTATCTCGATTTTCAGACCCTTCACCAAAGTCACGGATCTCTGAGGGATCGAGCATCGGCCCAGGATAAATCGTCCGCATCTCCTATGCGAATTATGTATTAGATCGTTTTAGGGTCGACTCAAAGCTCTCTTAAACAAGTCATAAGATGTCGACTTTATCGAGCAAGAAACTTCCGATTACATCCACGTTTTCCTCCAAATCACCCTACTTTTTTACGCCCCGAAAATACTTTACTTTTTTCCAGCAAGCCCAATTCCCAGAAAAAGTTACTTAATCTTGTACAAACTGTTTATTATTTACGAAAATGTATTTCCATCCGGGAATTGGATTCTTTAAAAACGAGATTTTGATTAAGTATTTTCGTTGAGAGCAATATTGGTATAATAATAATAATAATAATAATAATAATAATAATAATAATAATAAAAATAAAAATAGTAAATTGTACTAATAATAATAAAAATAGTAAATTGTACAACTAAAATGCTTGTTATATCAATAATTGTTATATTCATAAAATTATTTTGTTGTGTTGAAACATCGCGCAAAATAAATCTAATACGAAATTGCGATTTAGTTGTTTATTTTTAACGCGATTGTTTCTTCGAATCGCTTTCGATGCTAGAGATCCTAACAGAAGCGCAGCTCCGGCAAATCTGCCTTCTGTCTCGCGTGGACCCTGCTTTTATGCTGCAGGACGCAGAAAGAGCAGTATTCGTAGTGGGGGAGACTGCGCGCGCCGCACAGCAGTCTAAGCGTAGCTCCGCCCACTTCTCCCTTCTTTTCGTTTCTTGAGCCTTTTCCGCCTTTTCCGCCTTTTTTCGCGTCCCTCTATTTACTTCCACCACACAAAAATACGTCTCGGACCTAATTCATCTTTATATCTAATTCAATCTGCATTTTTCAACCTTTTTTTACTTTTCCTCTCTCTCTCTCTCTTCCAGCATCTTTCAATCATTTTATCAGCATTTTCTCAAACACTTTTCAAAGAAAAGAAAAAAAAGGTTCTCTTTGAAAACCTTTCAAAAAATTTCCATTTGCAGAAACGAAATTGATGAAAACTTGGTGTGCGAAATTCAAACGAATGACTGAACGGGGCAGCAATAATAGTTATTATTTTACAGTACCTAATTGTTTAGAGCATTACAAAATGGATAGTGGCTTTAAAATCATTACAAGAGAATATGTGGAAACTCAGAGACATTCTTGTTTATGGCTGGAACTCTAAGTTGCTTCGTAAAACTGTACCAGCATCCGGCAACTTTATTACATACTTTATTCAGCAGAATCTCTCTTGAAATTTCATCAAACGCTTCTACTCTAGTGCGAAATAAGCTTCCCTCGAAACGAGAATTCGATACACGAATTTAAAAAGTTAGACTAATTAATATTAAAAAAAAATACTTTCCCGTAGTGCGGAATTTTTTAATTAAAATCACTGCTCAATTATTATAACTAACTAATTAAACTCATCAACATTCAGGTAGAAAGATATTGAACTACATTTATGATTAACAACTTCATGAATCAACAAACTTCATTCATCATTTATGAATATTAAGACAAGAACACAATTTATTACAAATATCAAAACACCCGTTAATAAAAAATAATAGCAATAATAATAATGATAACACAAAAGCCAGATTGTATTTTAAAACCAGACCAGGTGGAAAAAATATTTCCGGATTAACTTTCAATAAAGAGCTCTAGAGATGTTGGAGCTTTTTGTTCTTTAATCTGGCGAAGATGGAGCATATCGAAACTAATCACGATATATCGAGAATTCATCGGATAAGTGAAGTACTCTTTTCTTCTCAAGAGAGGAGAAAAGTTTGCTACAATTTTTTTTCGACAACAAAAAAGACTCAAGTTTTCTTCGTTTAAATCAAGACTTGAATGGAACAGAAAAGAAAAAGAAACAAGGAAGCAAGTATTTTTAAAAAAAAATAGTTATGAAATTTTTGTGCTCACTATACCAGTTCGCAAAGAATATAAAAATAAAACAACTGCTTATTTTTACTCGAACCACCCACGGAAAAAGATCCCCTAATAGAGCAATGGAGAGAAAAACAATTTTCCAATCTGCCGACCCGTTCACCGGACGAGTTTATCGCGCCAGTGAGTGCTGTTTTCTTTCCTGCTATTACAGCCAAGTTTCAAGACATAATAGAAACAATGTTGTCTTTATGAAAATAAAAATCAACCCGAGAAAAAAAAACAAAGCAAATAAATCTCAAATTCCAAAAACGGTTTGTGTACAAAAAAAATTAAATTCTTTCAATAGATGTATTAATAGATAATAGATATATAAAAATAACAAGTTAAGTTTAAAAAATAAGTTTTCGTCAATTATTTTAATTTTTGTTTAAACACCTCTAAATTATTTAATTAAAAAATTGACGCAGTTTTGAATTTGTTAATTAAAAATTAATCTACGTTTCTTAAAGAAAACAGAAAGAAAAGCCTTACAGAAAGCGCCGCACGTTGAGCGCGATTTTTAAAAAACATTTTCAATTCTATATTTTAAGACTAAGAGAGATATTAATATCAATAACATTTTTTTCAGAACCTAAAAGAACCTTTTTGTGAAAATTCGATGAATAATGAATAATTAGAGAATAATGACACTGATAGGGAAATAAAGTTAATTACAGCATTCTTCCAGTGTTTGAACATAATCAAGTAGAGGCATATTGGATTAAAATTCACCCTGCTTGTACTAAACCCTCATCTATCATAATTTTTTCGCCCTTGACCATTTTCTTTTCGTTGTATTTAATTTTTTGCCTCAGGAGCCAACTAATATTCTCATTTATCACTTAGCCGACTAAAACTTCGCGCGCTTTTCTTTTTCCGCAAACACAATCTCCGCAAGAAAATTTCCAGAAACAATAACTTTCAAATAAGAATGAGATAAATTAGGGAAAGCACATATACGCTTTAGAAGCAAAAATCGTGTGCGTTGAAAAAAGAAAAAAAATATATTACAAAAAAAAACTTACGATTTTGTAAAAAAAGAAACTTTCAGAAACTAATATTTAGGAACTGATTCAAGAAACTATTTTTTAAAAACTAGAAACAAATTTTTAAGAACTAGAAACAAATTTTTAAAAACTAGAAACAAATTTTTAGAAACTAATTTAAAAAACTAAGTTAAGAAACTAATTGAAGAAAATAATTATTTAGAAAGCATGTACTGTTAATTATTGTAAAAATGAAGAGATAAAATTTTTGGAAAGTGGTGTATGATCGAGAGAGAAATTGAACAAAGCGGAATAGAGCAACAGGGGGAAAAAAGTGAAACATGGAGGAAATAGAAGGGATCGTGAGAAAAAAGAAAAGCTGTAATAATCCTCAAGCGTTTCTGCCGCAGTGGCATTCTTTCTCTCCGCGACGAGATTTATTTCGCGTTTCCTCTCACACCTGCGCGGCGATTCGTGAAACTCTTACGTTCCTTAAATACCGACGTCTCCAGCTCTTTTTTTATCCCTCTCGCTGTCCTCCCTTACACGACTCACCTACACCAATTTTCCGGGTAATTGGAATTTTTGTTTCATCCCTCCTCTCGCGCTCAGCCGCAAAAAATGTCAACGATACCAAAATACCTGATTTAATTCAAATCTCAAAATTCCACGCCACAATACCGTTTATGAAATAATTTTTCAAATAACTTTGAATACTCTAAATACTTTCAAAATTTTTGCACTTTATTGAATGTTCATTTTGTTTCCGCAAAGCTTCATAAAATGTTTTTTTTAATTTTTATTTAAATTGCAGATTTTGTGTTTTAATCTAAATTGTAGATTTCTTATTTTGATTTACACTACATGTTTTATTTTGATTTACTTTGTAGTATTTACTACTTTGTAGTATTTTTTATTTTGTATTATTTTTTATTTTGTTGTATTTTTATTTTGTAGTATTTTTATTTTGTAGTATTTTTTTATTCTTTATTTTGTTTTGATTTTTTATTTTGTTGTGATTTTTCATTTTGTTGTGATTTTTTATTTTGTTGTGATTTTTTATTTTGTTGTGATTTTTTATTTTGTTGTGATTTTTCGTTTTAATTTTAAAAATCCGTTTGAATGTAAATTGTCCACTTGCGCACTCTTTTAAACGAATTTGTTGTTTGTACTATTTTTCCAGTAAATTCTGACTACTGCGGATTTAACACCACGCGAGGAGAGAAAAATAATAAATAGGCAGCTAGCTTAAATGCCTGGACATTAAATCGCGCTCAGCACGCCGGAAGCGCTCCACCTCTAGTAATTAAAGTTTTCCCGGGGTTAAAGCTCCTGTGCTTGACTCCCACAAAATAGGAGTACTGGTCACGTGTCATTCTTCCGCTAATAATTCATCTCAATTCGGCAACGAGTACAGTTTTGTCCTAAACTTTAGAATTATCCTCCAGCATTTTCCAAAGTCACGTCTCAATTAAAACAAAAATATAAAATAACCATAATAATTTATTCCCTTTTGAATCCACACTAATTGTGCCGGCAATTCAATAAAATATTAATTTACGAATTCCAACATTGTTCAAAGTGAAATAACATAATTAAAGTAATTACTAATTTAATTCCAATTCATATTAACCCTGTTTCGAACTGTTTTACATTTTTATTTTCAACTCGCAAGCAATGTAATACACAATTAAATTCAATTTCAAGCTACACACGATTTGAAATTAATTTTACAAAATTTCAAATAATTTAATCAAATTTTAAATAATTCAAATAATTTAATTAAATTTCAAATAATATAATTTCAGAAACATTAGTTAAATTACCTTTTGCGTAAATATAAAGCGGTTATAAACAACTCGGAGGATTTGTTTTATCTTCAACAAAGTATTTTTTTAGACATTTCTCACAGAGAAGGTAACATATGAAATAAAATGGGGACTTGGCATTTTGAAAAATCTTGTTTTTTTTCTACACGCACGAGAGCCTACTGTGCACATAAAACATATGCAAAGGGATTTATACAGTTCGCTTGAACTGGGGCTTGTAACACGCACCGAGGCCAACGCGCTCAAATATTAATGTGCTCATTAGCATGCTTCATATTCATGGCAGAAAATTCCCTATTAATTATGTAACTGTAAAGCGGTGGCGGCATTCACGACGAATCTGAAAATTGAGCGTTACAGTTACGCACGATCGATGAAATCTGCACATTTGTGGCCACATCACACACGCAAACCTTTCGCTCAAAGCCACATTTACTTTTATCATGTGATTGTCATTTTACAAAAAATTTAAAACAGATACAAATGAGCCGATGGAACATTTTATTAATTTGATTGAAAGAGGGTTCAAACATTTTTTAAACGAAAGAAGTTCTCAACACAATTTAAATTTAAATCTTTCTGAAAGAACTAGCTCAAATTTTGATGCAACTTAAATTTAAAAATTTTTGCTTCTTCATAGGGAAGCATTATTTTTTTTATTTTTTAGAACTTAAATTTAGAACTCAAATTTTGATCTTAACTATCTTAATTATCTTAATAATTAAGATTAATAATTAATTTTAATTAATTAATAATTAATCTTAATAATTAAGATAATTAACTATTATCTTAATTAACTATTCTATCTTAATTTTGATTGTAACATATTTGATAAGAATGGAATTAAATAACAAATGTAATGTAATAAGTAAATGTAATAAGTTGGATCTAATAAAGTGTGATTAGCGCGAACGTAAACAATGTGCGCGTTGAGAACTCCATGAATTCTGAAGAGAAAATACTCAGGCGAAGAGTTTATATAGAGTAGGTGGAGGGAGAATCTAGGAGCGTCGGCGCGCTATTGGTCGAGCGTCTATTGACTCACAGATCGTAGCAAAGTAGGACTCCCACTCAAATAATGCTCTGAGCACATTTGCTCCGCCCAAAGAGAGAGCGCTCTCCCCTCCGAGGGCGCACAGTCCGCTTCAGACCAATCAACACGCGCTCCCCACTTACTTCAAACGCCAAGGACTCTACAGAACGTATAAAAGAATAGAATCCAGCGTGCACTAGTCATTCCTTGACGAACCAAAGAGAAGTAACCGCTACAATCTAAATTTTACTCGTATTTTTTTCCAAAAACAATCTTTTCAGAGCGAACTCTTTACTTTCACGTGATCAGCTCTTTACTAATTCTCAGTGGGATTATTGAAATTAATTAAAATACTAATATTACTACATTGTAAAAACATCTTAAATTGAGACACTTGTTTATGATATGGATGATTGCTCTGCAGCAGGCCACGAAGAAGGAAAGAAGAAGAGACACTTTTTTTTCAGTGTATAAGATATCTTATACACAATTGAAATTTTGCCATATGGCAAAATTTTAATTGAATCTAAATTGGAATTTTAAGGAAATAATGATCCTCCGAAGGGTAGAATAATCTCGTTAATTATTCAAAACCAGGATATGACAATTAATTGTAATTAACGATGTGCGAAGTAACGATGACGTGCTTTTAAAGTGGAGTTATTACTTAAAATCCGAAGGTTTTAGGAGGAGTTATCAAGGCTTTACGAGTGTCGCGCGACGAGGCCTCGTGTCATAATGTAAACGATCACTTTTCCTACGTTAGTGTCCACATTCAAGTTATAACCTCATTCTAGGAAGCTGGTGATTCCAGTAGCTCTCCAGTGCTCAAAAGGTGTCTATAGTTATCTTTTTCACAAGCCTAGTTCCAAAATGGGACGAGAACTCGAGTGCCATTTAACGCCTTGATACCATTGTTGTTATTGTTGCAACAGTACGATCGACGTATTGAGAGCGACACAAATCACAGTCCCATTCATTCTATTCACTTACCCCTCTATCAATTCCCGACTTTTTCCAGACAATAGTCTCTCAAATGAAGCAAAACATACATTTTTAAAATTCATACTAAATTAGCAAGAAATTGTTTTTCGCTAAAAAAAACAAAACTTTTTTCGATTCGTCTCATCGAATCGATTTAGGGAAAAAGATTTTGAGGAATCAAAAATTGGTTTTATCAATCGGGTAGAACTGATCAGAAAATAAATATGGAATAAAAAAAAAGTTTTCAAAAAGTAATGGCAGAAATAATGAAAACTAGCAGAGTTTGTTTTAATTTTAACAAGTTGAAAATGTTTAAAAAAGCAACTAATTTAAATAAGCACACAATAAATAATAACACTTGTGTTATTTAAAAAACTACAATTTTATTCTGGTCAACACTAAAACAACTTTTGTAAATATTAATTTAAATAAAATTGCTTGCAGCAACGACAAATATTTTTCAATTTAGCGAGTGCTTTGAGAAAGGGAAAATGCGCGATGATGAATTAAAATGGAGAAGTAGTGTGCAAAGTATCAAGATAACTTTTATCTCGTGGAATGATAAATACGTACTTCGTCTTCCCTCACGAGTCGCTTAGGCAAACTGCAGTTTTTAAGGGTCGTCATGATGTCAGCCTAGGTTTGCCACTCACCAGCGACTTTCTTTCTCCACAGTTTCTCTTATCATGACCTCCCCTTTTGTAAACGGAAAAGTCGACCCTTCGAATCCGACCTACACTCCAAGATCCAGAAGAATCTTCTCTCTCTTTCTCTCTCTCTCTCTCTTGCCTATTTTCCCTATGAGACGTGAGAAATTCTTCGTGTGGAAAGACAAACTCCACAGTAAAAGAGAAGACGCAGGCAAAAAAGGAAAACGAAACTAAAAGAAGAAATCCCTTTCTCAAATAGTGTTCGAAAAATTCTTCCAACCGGAAGGTTTCGCGGGTAAACAACCGAGAGCGATTACACTCTCACAAACGGAAAACTTCTGGTCCGTTTTTTAAATATTACTAGACAATTTCAGCAATTGTTCTTTTTGTTGAATCGTTTCTTGTTTTATTTTTGGATTCCTCTATTCTGCTTTTAGCTTTTTTTATTTTTGGTATCTTTTCGTCGTTTGTTTCGTTTTTTGTTTTTGGTTTTTGTTTCGCTTTTTCTTTCGTTTTTTGTTTCGTTTTTTGTTTCGTTTTTTGTTTTGTTTTGTCGTTTTAATTTTACGTTTTATTTTTTGAACACTTGTTTTGTTTTAACTTCGTTTTGTGAACTATATCGGAAAGTAATATCTGTAATATATAGCCTAAAATAGTCTAATTTCGGTGTAAACTAGTCTAAAAACGATTTGATCCGAAGATTGCAAGATTAATTCAAAATGAGAAAACGCATAGGGCGAGATTAGGAGGGACAAATTAAGTTTCTATTTGACATGAAAATTGTAACCAGATTGATATAGAATGCCGAAAGGCAGAGCGTGATATATATATATTTGTTCCCGCAAATGTCAACAAGCATTAGTTTCTGACCAAAGGGATCAAAGATTGCCTAAAGTCACCCCTCATTAATAACATATTACCCTCTAAGTATTTGATTGCAAAAACATTTCTGGCACTGATCCTCGCAATTAGAATGTATACAAGAATTAAGTATAAATAATTAATTAAAGAACTCCTTAATTAAATACAAAAATGCTAGATTATTTTAAAAATGCTTCATTATTTCATAAATGCTTCATTATTTTAAAAATGCTTCATTATTTCATAAATGCTTCATTATTTTAAAATGCCTCATTTCAAAATGCTTCATTATTTTAAAATGCCTCATTTCAAAATGCTTCATTATTTTAAAATGCCTCATTTCAAAATGCATCATTATTTTAAAAATACTTCACTATTTTAAAATGCTTCATTATTTCAAAAACAACACGTTATTACACATTCAACGACACATTATTACAAAAATTAAAAAGAAACCTCGAAGTTTGGATTGCAAAAAGACGTTATTTCTGGCTGGATGTTCTTATGGGAAGGAAGTGGATCATTTATCAAGCTAATAGATAGCATACTTTAGGAAGTTGTGTTTCGAGTTCGATCGGTTATCAGCTTCAATCAGTTTCGAATTCGCAGGTCCCTTTTACTCCCGATTCTCCCCCAATTCGTATCAAGTTACAACTATTAGTAAAACATATTAGGAACCCAATAATGTTGCCAAAATTATTATTATCTTATTATTTCAGACACTCCTTTGTCATTATTAGTTGTCTAATCATTTGGATTCGCGAAATATTTGTTAAGCCCCGAGAGAAATATCTAATTTCCAAACGAATCAATCATAAACGAATCAAATAGTCAACATCATTAACCAATATTATCAGTAAACAATTATTTAACAAAGGTTTGTTGACAAAGTTTATTAGTTTCTCATTAGAAAAAATAAGTGCTATTTTAACAACTATATATATCTAGCTATTTTAACTACTAAAAAGGACACGAAACAAATAAAAACCCAGGGTATGCAATTTATTAATAGTAGTACTCTAACGCTTTGGAATGATTTAACGTATTTTGTAATGTAATGTATTTTAATACACACAATTGAAAAGGAAATTTGGCAGAATTCGGGAGTTTAAGAGTTTTAGGACACATAAATAAAAATTGGCAGGGATGTGAGTGGAGCAGCACTAGTCTCGTCACCACTTTGCGCACCCCTGAAAACCGCTATGACTTATGCATGCCTTCGTTCGGGACACCGTATACATTTTATGAGGCGGCGCAGCACGCCGTGAAGACCGAAGTTTATGCGTCGCGCGGCGGCTGCTTTATGGCACCATACCAGTGAAATATCCGCTTTATGGAGAAATGCACGACGCAGCGACAACGAAAGGGTTGGCTTACAACAGAGTCGTATATGCAAACGGTCTTCTAAAATCCCAACCCATTTTCTCTTTACTTATACACAACCTTCGACAGCCTGTCACGTGTCCTCTCCCACAGTTCCACATATCCCAGACTCTCCTCCTTAAAAACCACCCTCGACCTCGCATCATTTTCCCAAAAACTTTTCTCCACTGCCAAATAGTACAATCATCAACATTCAATAACAATCTTTCGTCACTCATTAACAAAGACTTCAAATTGAAGCCTTACAAAATAGAAACTTGAAAAACCAAGACTTGAAAAAGGCTTGAAAAAGAGACTTGAAAAAGGGATTTGAAAAAGGGACTTGAAAAAAAGACTTGAAAAAGGGAATTGAAAAAAAGACTTGAAAAAAAGACTTGAAAAAGGGACTTGAATAAAATACTTGAAAAAGGGACTTGAAAAAAAGACTTGAAAAAGAGACTTGAAAAAAGGACTTAAAAGAAAAAACTGAAAAAGAGACTTGAAAAAAGGACTTGAAAGAAAAAACTGAAAAAGATCAAATATAAAACAAAATAAATAAACAAGAATCGAGTTCAGATTGGATCCAAAAATGCTATGAACCACGTGCCCGAAATTTATCAATACACTAGAACCTCCATAGACGACCGTCTGCGCGTCCAGTGCTCCCCCACCACTTTCCCCGCCGCTCGCGAGTTTCAAGCTCTATTAACCGAGACCCTACTGTACGAAAAACTAAAAATTCGCAACGAAACGAAATAAACGAATAGCAGTCACGTTTTAAGAAGAAGAAGAAGAAGAAGAAGAAGAAGTAGAAGAAGAAGTAGAAGAAGAAGTAGAAGAAGAACAGCAGTCACGTTTTAAGAAGAAGAACAGCAGTCACTTCTTAAGAAGAAGAACAGCATTCGCGATTTAATGAAATAAAAAATGGACCAAATGGTCTGAAGATTATGAAGAGAGTTTCTAATCGAATCGTGAAGATGGAGACGTTTTCTGAGGCTTCGTTTCGTAATCGAGAGAGCTGTTCAAGGAGCTTCACTTTGGCCCCATTTTACTTACATTTTCTAGACATCTCCGAGGCTTTTTCACTCTCTTCGATTGGAGCAACGCGAATGGAATTTCCGTTTCGAATCGAGGAAATCTATTTTCAGTGACGGATCTGTGGCTCACACTCAATAAGAGTCACCCGGCGAAACTAATCGATCATGTGACGTATGGCAAGCGAGTGATATATCTCGCCTTCGAGGGTGCTTAGAAGCTTCAAGATGCTCTCCTCGATTCCTCATTCACTCCAATACCACCAGCCAGACTATAACTAGCTTCTTATCTAACTCCACAAGATCCAAATCCCATCTCGGGGAATTAGGCGCGTGAAATATAGGAAATAATCCGCGAATTAGTTTTCTCGAGTTTAGTTACATTAGAAAGTGGTGCATTTATTATTATTACGTTATTATGCTTTTATTGTGTACATTTAGTACTTTTAGCAATAATGTGTATAATATGTAGAAAAAGTAAATGTTCTTTTTCAATGCATCATTTGTTAAATTCCAATATTAATATATCAAAATCAATCCAATATCAAATTCCAAAATTTTGGAATTTGATAATGCATTGAAAAATAACATTTTGTTTTTTCTGTATTGACACTGGTTATAATTGAATACTAGAATACTATTGTTAGTACAGATGTATAAAATAATAGAATTATATATTATTTTAAGAATAATAGAATTAATAATAATATAGAATAAATAATAATAGAATTAATAAGAATAGAATTAATAATAGGGCTGCACACGAGACGAGACTTTACATGCAAAAGTTTCGTTTCGTCTCGGCAATGGTAAAGTCTCGTCTCGTGTGCATCCCTATAGTTAATAATAATAATAATAATATAGAATAATAATAAAATTAATAATAATAGAATTATAAAACATTACTAAAAAAAGACTAAATTTTTTGAGAACCAAAAAATAAACTGAACCAGAAGGACTCGAACCCTCGTCACCGAACTCGCAAGTCCACAACTTTATCTCCCGGACTAAAATCCCACACACAAAAATTGAAAACACGGACCGATTTCGAATGTTTTTAAAGACAATTTCTTTGGTAAACCATTTCTCTTGAATGAAAAAAGTAAACCAATGAAATTGTCTATATAAAAAATTTATCTCAATAATAAAAGCTGCTTCAATTCTTTGTTTCTATTCAAAGGGATTTTGTCTCTGCAGCAAAGTTACAATGAAACAAATAGTAACGCTTTTGATGCTGGTAGTGTTCCATTTTTTGTTCGCTTTTAGTGGTCGGTATTGAATTTAGATACATATTCTATTCATTTTTCTTTGTGCGGTGTCGTAAACTCGTCTTTTTTTTTATTTAGCTTTTTTTCGCAATACACGATTAGGGATACCATGAACCACAATCTGACTGTGTTTTCGTTCTCTGAAACCTCCTTTTTCCCCCTAGCCAGAAAATTTTAAACGAATATATTTAAACGTTGGAGAAAAAGTACTCTGTTCGTTTCGCAAGCTCGTGTGTCAAAGAGAAATAAACTGACGGCAACCTACTTTGCATCCTAAGGGTTTTGTAAACGTTGAAAAAATACGCTTCAGTCGCTTTAAACACAGAAAATTGTCTCTTTTTGACACTAAGGGAAAAAGGAAATTTTCAGATATCCCGAAAAATGGGAATTTTAATTTACTTTGCAATTTTTATGTAATAAATGCTCTTGGGTTGTTTATGATTTTATATAAAATTTTTGATTATCGTGGCGAGAATTTGTTTTTAAGTTTAACGACAAATATCAAAGAGGAAAATTAACTAGTACAAGCAATAAATGATTTAAAAATGCAATACGAAATCTGTCCGACTTACAAAGCATGTATATTTTTATTTTTTATTTATCTATAAATAATTCATATTGTCTTTTTGTATTCATCCTTATGTGCATAAATCTATATACGGTAATTTGTCAAGGAATAATTAAAAATCAATGTTTCAATGTTTCAATGTTTTCATAAAGTAAAAGAATAACTGAGAAATATAAGTTCCATAAATTTTCCGAATTCCAAAGTGTGCATTTTATTGAACTCTTTAATTATTTAATTTTCGTACTTCTACTTTTGCTCTAATTGAATATTCTCTGCTATACGTTAATGTTTGAACAGCTCATAAGATAAACAGTAAAAGTTCTATTTCTAGCCTCAGTTATTGACTCTCAGAGCTTTTGGAGGCTGTTCTACACTAAATTTTTAATTTCCAAAATTTGTTTATTTTCAGCAAAAGTTAAAAAACTATTGAAATGGTCCATAAAAAGTTGTTGCATCGAAAAAAATTGATTTTTAAAAATAAATTTGCTCGATAAATGTAGATTCGGTTAAAAGTTTAGGATAATAATTAATTAATAATTAATAGTTAATTTGTTTAATAATTTCCAAATACATTTTTTATGGTATTAAGTAGTATTTATAATATCATAAAAAAGTAAGTAGTATTTATATCCTAAAAAAGTAAGTAGTATTTATAATATCATAAGAAAGTAAGTAGTATTTATAACACCATAAGAAAGTAAGTAGTATTTATAATAATGTTATAATTACAATCCCATCTTTTTCTGCAACTTGAGAATAAACATCAAAAGAAAATTCACTACACCATAAATTCAAGTAGGTACAAACGAGTCAACGAATTTTACAATTATTGCAGTAAGTTAATCATTTTGCAATAATTTGTTAAGTTGGAGTATTAGAATTCATTGTCTTTGTTTCAAGACACATTCGCTAATCGCACAAACGAACGGAATGTGCTTTACGTTAATTAAGAAGGATGTCTCTGGGAATTAGGCAACCAACCCTTCTGAGAATGCTTTCGAGTTGCCTGCGGTGCCATAAACGGCTAAAATGACAGGAGAATGTTAGATAAGGGTCGGATTGTTCCATGACTTACCCGCAACAAAATTCTGACTACAGTAAATTTGGCACTGCTGATATTCATAATAACTTACCTGAAACAAACAAAAACATTTACTCATTAGTGTTGTCAATTAGGATTAAATCGTTACATTAAACATTAATATTTTACTTTGGAAAATTCAAAAAATTGAGGAAAAAGGATATCTAAAGCAACCAGAATTAGAAGCTTTCAAATTTAGACGCTTTCAAAATTGGAAACGTAAATTTAATTTCTACCAAAAGCTGAAAGCTTTGAAAGTTGAAAAAGCATCAAAATTTAAACGGCTTCTAAATTGGAAAACGTTCAAACTTGAAAAATTGAAACTTGAAAAATTGAAACTTGAAAACGTTCAAATTTGACACATCTAGATTTGGAGGCGTTGTAAATTGAACGAATCTAGATTTGAAAGCGTTTAAAATTGGTTGTATCCAATTTTGGTAACGTTTTAAATTACAAGCATCCAATTTTGGGAACGTTTTAAATTACACGCGTCCAAATTTTGAAGCGCTGTAAATTTAAAGCATCCAAACTTGAAAGCGTTCAAAGTCGATTGCATCCAAATTTTGAAGCCTTGTAAATTAGACGCATTGAAACTTGGACGCATTGAAACTTGAAAGCGTTCAAAGTTGGTTGCATCCTAATTCAAAAGCGTTGTAATTTAATTGGATCCAAATTTAAACGCATTGTAAGTTACACGCATTCAAATTCGAAAGCGCTGAAAGTTAGACGCATTCAAATTCGAAAACGTTGCAAGTTAGATGCAACCAAACTTAAAAGCGTTCAAAATTTGCAATCATAGAAGCGTTGTAAATTGGACATATCCAAACTTGAAAGCGTTGAAAGTTGGATGCATCCAAAATCGGAAACGAAATTTGACTGCAAAAATTGAAAATTTGTTTCAGAGTATAAATAAAAAAATATTTCTAATTTAATACCAACAATCGAGAGAGTATGAAACCTTTAAAAGAAGTTAGATGTAACTTTTTGTACCAAAGGCATTGGAAAAAAAGGATGCGGGGGTAAAAAATTTGTGCTTTTAGTGAATATTGGCAGCGTTAGAAGCTGGATTCCTACTGGTTGGCATTTCGCTTTGTTAGTTTGGAACGCGTGGTAGGCAAATTGCTCAAACAATGTTCATAGTTTCCGATAGCTGCTTTATAGGTTAGTTATATTCCTGATACGAACACTGAGGGTAAGCATTCCCCTCTTCGTTTGTCGACGTTTTGTTACAAACTTGAGCACTGAGAACGAGATTTGTTTGATCTCATCGAAAAATTTGCATTAACGTGCTTTCTTCGATCTGAACATGAAAATTTAATGCAATTTCTGTTCTTTAATCAATTTTCGATATTTGTATTTCTTTGACTTAAAAGATCAATTTTCGATATTTTTATTTCTTTGATTTAAAAAATCAATTTTCGATAATTTTATTTCTTTGATTTAAAAGATCAATTTTCGATAATTTTATTTCTTTGATTTAAAAAATCAATTTACGATAATTTTATTTCTTTGATTTAAAAGGGAAGAAACGAGAGAAGTGTAAGAGGAAATATTAATAAGAATTGAAAATAAAAATTAATTTTCTGATGTTTATTGAAATGAGAATTTAATTTTAAAGCGTTAATTGGTTTTCTTGATATACAGGAAAATCTCGAGTTCCATGTGGATTGAATAGTAGGAAATGTAATTGATTCCAGTTTCACCCTAACGAAATTGATGGGCTTTTCTATAATTGTTACGTGTAGGAAAAACTTGTGGTTAAGTTGTTTAACTAATAAGATTAACTTTTTTCTTTATTTAATTTATCGGGGATCGAATCTAACGATTTCATGCTTACTAACTTTGTCGTTAGTTTCCCTTCCGTGACGCATTAATAATGCGCCACTTTACCAAAGTTTACCTTTTATGTATAAAAGTTTGTGTAAAGATTTGTTGTAATCGTAGAATTAAGGGAATATTTATTCAAGGCAATATTAAGTTCATTTCCAAAATAAATAGCTCTAAAAGTGTTGCATTGAAATTCAGAATTGATTAAAGTTTAACATATTCGAATGTGAAAGCGTTGAAGGTTGGTTGTATTCAAACTTGGAAGCGTTCAAAATTGAATACAACTAAACTTGAAAGTGTTGTAAGTTGGATGCATCCAAACTTGAAAGCGTTGAAAGTTGGATGCATCTAAACTTGAAAGCGTTGAAAGTTGGATGCATCCAAACTTGAAAGCGGTTGAAAGTTGGATGCATCCAAACTTGAAAGCGTTCAAAATTGAATGCATCCAAACTTGAAAGCGTTCAAAATTGAATGCATCTAAACTTGAAAGCGTTGAAAGTTGGATGCATCCAAACTTGAAAGCGTTGAAAATTGAATGCATCTAAACTTGAAAGCGTTGAAAGTTGGATGCATCCAAACTTGAAAGCATTCAAAATAGAATGCAACGAAACTTGAAAGCGTTGAAAGTTGGATGCAAACTTGAAAGCGCTTAAAGTTGATTACATTCAAATTTGAAAGCATTTTAACTTGAAAGTATACAAATTTTAAAGACCAGAAAATTGGACACATTTAAACTTTGAAAAAAATCAGTGAAATTACAAACAAATTAATAATTTGAGAGCAGTCACTGAAATGAACAGAAACATGAAATTGAAATTCACTCTTTTCGTTCAAGTGAATGAATTTCAAAAGGTTACATTGCAATTGTAGAAGTATTAAAAAAATGTGTTCAGTTATGAGTGGCTATTGTCATAAAATCGGAGTTTTAGTCCTGAATTCCAGTCATTGTTCATTTACAAGCAATCCAGAATTGTTTAACAAACAGTATCGAGAAGTAATTTGCACACAATTCTTTGAATGCATGGCAAAATATCATGAATATTTTTGCACTGCGAGGGAATGAAATTTTCGAGGGTGAAAATCAGAGTAATTAACGAAATCTACCCTCTCTTACTCAAATGATTAAAAAAAGTAAAAGAAACCTTGTTTTCCTGATTGCTCTTCCAAAAGACGTATTTTTTACTTCAATAGCAAACTAACAATTAAGGAACTGGTTTATTTTAAAAATAATGAGATTTAAACTAGTGCGTGATCAAAGAAAAATAGAAACTAAAGGATCGGCAAAAATTGAAGCGCAGATTGTATGATCGTGGAGCACGATACATCTGGAATTTTCCATTTTCCCGGGATAAAATGGGAGGACGTAAAAAGGGATGAGAAGTGGGTGGATTTCCCGTCCAAGGCCGGAAACATATATCGTAAATCGGGAGGGTAGAATCGGTGATTTTCGGCCCTCCCGATTGCGTGAGTGCGTTCGTGCGTGCGTCATATTTCCAGAATTCAAGAGGGAAGGGTAACAAAATAAACAGAATAATCCACGCGGTGCTTCCGTAATATTCTACAAATGAACCATCATTGTGCTTACATTTTACCCCCTCGATTGTAATAAAATATTGTTAAACTTGGACGTAATTTCAGAACGCCCGGAAAAAAGCTTTAATATTCATTATATGTAAATTTCTTTTATCAAAGATGCAACAAATTTTACTTTTTCATTTTTTGGGTACAATTATCAACACTATCAATTTTCAATGCTTCCAAGTCTCAATGTGCTTTTATTAAAATGCTTCCAACTCTTAACGCTTTTAATAAAATGCGTCAAAATCTCAAGATTTTCATTAAACGCTTCAAATCTCAACGATTTTATTAAAATGCGTCCAAGTCTCAACACTTCTGCATTAAAAGCATTCTATTTTTACAATTTTTAATGCCTAATTAATCCAACAGTTTGCAAACTCTTTTCGCTTTTCAAATATAACTTTAAACCTTTTTTAGTAAACACAATTTTAGTATTTCTTTTTCTATATTCTCATATTTTCTATTATAATCTTTTTCCTCGTTTCAACGATACAATTAAATGACGTTCATAAATTAACTGTAATAATTTTACCATTCGTGTGAAAATAATTCAATTATGATAGTTTCGTGCAACAGAAATAGCATCTGGTCTGAATGATGTCTCAATAAATTTCCTGAATGAGTTATTTTTATGAGCTTCTGTCGAATTAACTCTCCCTTGGGAGAAAATTACAGCAATGGTAAATAACTTATCATTAGAGTTTGTACATTAGAAAAAATGAAATTATTATTTTGATATTTTTGGGTGGAGAAAAAAGAGGGGGAGAGTGAAAAATCTGCCAATCACGGTTTGTAGCGTGTTTGTGGTCTGTTTACGTAAATAATATTGGGTCGATAGCGCTTATCGTGCCGGTCACGCGACTTGGTCGATTGGCTTTCGTTCCGCTGTGAGTCCGTTCATTTTTCATTCTCGATCCGATAAGAGCGACAGACGGATCACACAAGTAGACTTCTTTTTCTCTTTTTTTGACATTTCGATACAAAATTATGCTGATTGTTCCTTAATATCAGAATTTTCCTGTTTAAAATACCAATTTTGAACCGCTTTTTCGGAACATGAATGTAATACAAAGCTGCTGGTTTTGTCAAAAAGAAAATCGCACATTTTTAGTATACTCTCATTATTGATGAGAAGGTAAAATAATATTAATTTAGATGATAAAATAACGACCGATTGATAAATTCGTAATTTTGTAAAATAATATTGAACCAATGAGTATATTTATTCATTTTTTAAAAAATTTATTCATTAATTTAAAATTTATAATAAAAATTTCAAACTCAATAGAGTTGTAAGCATTTTTGAAAACTGCATTCCGAGGGCAATATTTTATTTAATCCATTGTTTTTTGTTTATTAATAAAAATACCCCTAGCTAAAGCAATTTGATAAAAACGGGGAGCAAAGAGGAAATGTTTAATATTCCACATTGTTGACTCTTTTGGGATTTTAGAAAGAGAAAATTTCCAGCTCTAATTTTTTTTGCAAAAGCAGGTCAGTTATTGCACACAATAGAATAAACCCTGTAAAACCTCGAGAAACACTTTCCAATCAAAATTAATGAAATATTTTGAAACAATTGACAAAATCACGCAATGATTTGTTACTTTGTCGACATGTGAATAACGTCAAAGCTAATGAATTCTCCGTTTAATGATCCATACCAAACGGTTCATAAACCTCATTTCATAAAAGGTACCTTTCTGACGCTCGTTTCATTAAATGATTTTAATAAACTCTTGATAAATTACTAATCACGTTGGTTATCAAGAATTCATATTATTAATGAATTAGTCAAAGACGAAAATTATTATTAATTTGTTATTATGCATTTAATCTTCAATTACAACAATAGTTGCAAAGTTGCAATTGTCAATTGTAACTATAGTTGCAAAGTTGCAATTGACAATTGTAACTATAGTTGAAAAATTGCAATTGTCAATAACACCATTCTGTATTAATTGTAAATGACAATAATTTAAAAAAATATTCGATAAATTTCGAGTAAGAAAATATTTGCCGATTGGACAGCGAATGAAAAAATTTCAAAAGTGGTGTTATAAGGCCACGCCCCTTGGGAATTAGTAGTAACGTTACTACTAACCCTATTGGACCCAGAGAAAATTCCAGTGCTATATACACTTGGATTTAAATCATAAGCCACGCCCCGTCGGACCAAATGGAACCGCGACTACTGAATGCCCCCACTCTGCTGTCACTTTCGTCATAAACCACGCCCCGTCGGACCCAACAGCAACGTGACTACTAAGCCTCTATTTGCCACAAATAAAATCTAAAGCCACGTCCTTCCCAATAATCCTAAAATTTGTAAAAAAAAAACACAAACTAAGTATTTTTTCTACTAAAAAATAATGAAAGAAATAATGGAAAATAGTTAGAAAAATAATGGAAAATAGTTAAAAAATAATTGAAAATAGTTAGAAAAATAATGAAAAATAGTTAAAAAACAATTGAAAATAGTTAGAAAAATAATGAAAAATAGTGAAAAAAAATAATTAATAATGGTTAGAAAAATAATGAAAAATAGTTAAAAAATAATGAAAAATATTTAAAAAATAAGGAAAAATAGTTAAAAAATAAGGAAAAATAGTTTTAAAAAAATAATTAAAAATAATAACTATAGCAATAACTGTAGAGCAGATTCGGCGAGTAATCTTGATTGACTGAAGGATACCGATGAGAATTTACACAACATGTCTGACAACATGAGCCGTATCCATCAACAGTGGACAGAATAACCTGTGAATGGTCGTTAGCACTATTATTGTTATTGTCGTACCCTAGTTTCGCGTGGCTTAACCGATTACAGAGATGTAATTAACAACGACAACAGAGCGTTTAATACTGCAAGCAAGAGAGAGGTGGACGAGGGTACAAAGGGAGTGAGGGCGGGTGGAATAGGTAACAATGAGAGCGAGGGTAATTTATCTTGTTGTATTAGCGAATAGATGATAATGATGCCAAGGAGCAGGCGAGTTGAGGGCGCAAGAGGACCTCACAGATGCTCTATAGCCCTTCGGAGTGTTCAACCCACCCACCACACATTTGCCTTACTATTATTAACACTAAATGATACTAATTGATCCTAAAGACCCACACAATATTGCCTCCAAATACCTCAAAACTACGTAAAAACAAGACAAATGTTCTGTCCTGTTTCCCAGATCCTGTTAAACAATCTTTGTTCATTAATTCCATTCTTTTCATTAATTTAACTATTTTTTATTAATTCATCTATTTTTCATTAATTCAACTATTTTCAATAATTCAACTAGTTTTCATTAATTCAACTATTTTCAATAATTCAACTAGTTTTCATTAATTGAATAATTTTCCATTCCTTATGTTTCGCTTCTAGTTTTCGTATTTCTGATTTCTGATTCCTAATTCCTAATTACCATTTTTTATTTCCATATTTTTAATCTCATATTTTTTATTCCCAAATTTTTATTCTTGTATTTTTATTCCCATATTTTCGTCCCCATATTTTTATTCCCATATTTTTGTTCCTATATTTTTTCTTTCTATATTTTCTGTTCCTATATTTTTTCTTCCTATATTTGTTGTTCTTTTTTTTTTTCTTCCTATACTTTTTCTTCCTATATTTTTTCTTCCTATTCTTCTGATTCCCGTATTTCTGGTTCCTATATTTCTGATTTCCTTATTTCTACACTACCTATTTTTAATTTTCTGCTTCTTTAAATAAATACACGAAATGGAATTTATGGATTCATGAGTGTAAAAAAAATTGATTGACTACACTGTAAAAAATAATGTTTCAAAAACTAAACAAATAAAATGTTTACTGCTATATTGAAATGAGGACACATTCGTCAAACGTTTAAGAAATGAGGACAAAACATCTTACATTGATACACAATGTAATTGCACCTAACCTACCTGCTTGAATGTAAATTTATTCTATTTAATTTATTTATTTTTAAAGTAGTAATAGTTAGAAGTTGCATTTTTAATAAAAGAGAAAAAACATTGCGATTTGATGGTTATACAATATCAATTGCACAATAAGAAAAATAGCTATTTATGGATATTAAAATCCAGGTCAGGAGATGGAAGATTGCGAGTAAAGTGAGACGATTGGAGGATGCAATTTTCCTTTAAGAATGAAAAGCGTCGTGGAAAGAATTTCCTTTCCTTTTGAGAACGAACAATGCTGCGTAACGAGACGCATTTATTCTCTCAATTCAGAAACAGTTTAAATCGAAATAATTTAATTTGACAGAAAAAGGATTCTTTAAACGTGAACATTTAATTTCTAGTTTCACTCTAACACACACAATAATTGTAAAATTCGTATTTTCCAAAAAACCTTGACTTTGAAATTCTCCCGGAAAAGTGCCACTCTTAATGCTTTTAAAAACCTGATTGAAGTTTACAATCTTTTATTAACAATTCAAAAAAAACAATGCTTCCCTATGAGGAAGCAAAATTAGTCATAATGTAGAACATTATACCTACATTTTTACTACATTATACCAACCATTGTTACCTACATTTTTGTAAATAAAATTTGTTACATAAAATCAGTTTACCTACATTTTTGTAAATAAAATTTGTTACATAAAATCAGTTTCAAAAAACCATTTGAATTAAGAATGGAAAAATACGTAGAGAAATACTCTTAATTTAGACCATTAATCGAAAACGTGGATTTCGTTTTTAAAAACATGACGATATTTACCCCTTCTTGGGAAGATTTTAAAAATTGACATTATCGAACACGGTACGAAAGATGATGAAAACCATTATTAGAAGTACGGTACAAAAGAAGACGAAAATCATTATTAGAAGTACGATACGAAATACGATGAAAACCATTATCAGGAACATAATAAGAAATGTTGATGATGATGACAAGGATTGGCATTCACAACAATAATGATCAATTATAATAATAATTAATAACACGATTAATGGGAAAATCGAAGATGGAGGGCGGGTTCAATAAATCTTCATTAGGCACGGAATCCTATTTGCTGGAAACTTCCTCAAGAGCGAGATACATGTGCAGCACCTAATCATTGTACAAGGACTAGAGGATATTGATTTTCGAGGACACATACGCCACGCACAATAGATAATAGATGGGATAGTTGAACGTTGATAGAAGTATCAGGGACAAGATAAGGCGATTGGCTTTGTTAGAATACAATTTTCTGATCAATGTTCATCAAAAGTCATTGGAAACTGGAGAAAAGAGGAAGTAGTCGAGAAAGGAAATCCTTCAGGTGATTTCCTCCGAGGGACACAAGATCGTCAGTTGATGCTACCTTTAGCTTATCAGTAACAGCCATAAAGTATTACCCAAGACTCACAAAGATTCTGCCGGACAAGACTCTAACCTTTCTCTCATCCAATTTCATTTATCCGCCAAACTGAATTTCATTTATCCCCCGGTTCGGGACTTTATCAAATTGAACTTGTTCAATTCACCGCAAATTTCACTGAAAAATTGCTTAATTTACCGGCAATCTAAAAATTGCACATGTAATACGATTCTCAAAAACTAAAGATGATGAAAGATTATCGATTGAAAATAATGGAAATTAGGACGCAGATGGAAAAACAGGCAGATAGAAATAAAAGGAGATAAAAATAAAAGAAGACGAATAAAAGAAGGGAAATAAAAGAAGGCAAATAAAAGAAGATAAATACAAGATAAATAAAAGAAGATAAATAAAGGAAGATAAACAAAAGAAGATAAATACAAGATAAATAAAAGAAGATAAATAAAGGAAGATAAATAAAAGAAGACAAATAAAGGAAGACAAATAAAAGAAGATAAATAAAAGAAGACAAATAAAAGAAAATGAATAAAAGAAGATAAACAAAAGAAGATGCAAATAATAGCCAAGAGGGCAAAATTGTTAAAATTTGAGTAATTCGTCTGGGGGAAATTTGTAATTATGATGCAGAGATGTAGATCGATTAGAAGCATTTAAGAGTTTATTTCGTGGACATTGTGTTTATTCGACGTCGGCAAAAACTTGTTTCACCCGATATATTCGTGGACACGTAGAAGCTATTAAGTAAAATGCTTCGGCGGATCTCGAGGCAGATAGGATCGAATTTAAACCTAAAGGTTTGTGTGCATCATCCCTTGTTTTCTGCCTCTCATTCTCAACAAATAATCAACTGGCTAACTTTTAATTAAAAGCCACTACACCAATTAGAACCGTTTCATAAAATTCGATAAACTATGAATTCAATTCATTTTGTTTCAAGACTAAAAACCAATACAAAATGATAAGTACAAAGTTTTACACGTTCAACGGTACCCACCTTAGCCTTTATAAACTCTGCAAAAAATGTTACATTAGCAAGAGCCTAAAATGTATAATATTAATAAACCAAAAGTTTATTTAGTATTATTAAATTTTATTAATGTGACACGATCCGAAGAAAGGGACCTTACAAGCATTTGAAATTAGGTTATATTTGCTGACAGTTTTAACTTAATTAATGCTTCCCTTTTAACAATTTTCAGACAAAAACAGTTTTTCTTAAATAGCTTTTTCGTATACTGTGAAGAAAAACTGTTTTTGTTTGCAAATATTTAAAAGGGAAGCATTAATTCAGTTAAAACTAGACATAAAATGTAAATGACAATTGTATAAGAAGGTATAAAGGTATAAAGGTATAAAGGTATAAAGGTATAAAGGTATAAAGGTATGAAGGTATGAAGGTATGAAGGTATAAAGGTATAAAGGTTTCAAAAACAAAATGATTAATTATAATTGATTTAGTTATTTTGCAGTTTGACATTAAAGTCAGACATTTGTAGAGTTAGATCTAAGTTGTGAATACCAGAAACAAGTAATTCCACTGAAATGTAGTAGTAGTAAAATGCGCACAGTAGTATAAGTCCGAACGTAGTCAGACAATCCAAGAAACTTTATAGAAACGTTCAGAGCCGACTCATTACCGATATTAACTACTTAAATCGATTTAAAGCCCCTCTCAGGTCTATTTCAGAACCTAAACTTCAGCAAAGGATTTATAATTCTAAACTGTATAAAAACAGTACGCATTTACTCAGTTTCCTTCTCAAAAAAGTGTTGTATCAACGTTAAAATACAAGATACTAAGTAGAACACCAAATATGATGAATGTCACTAAACATTTTTTTTCTCATTTTTACAAATTCACAGATACTAGGGATTTTTCATTAAAAATTGAATTTCTCGTTTTAGCTGCAAGTTACCAATGAATTTTCCTCCTCTTTGAAAAATCTGGTATTTTGCACACTATCAACAAGATTATAGGAGTGAGCAAACTGTAAAGAGTGCACGAAGCGATGAAAAAACTACAACGACTCTCGACTAAAAAGAGAAAAGGTTGGGCTTTGTACAAAAGAGCCAGACAGCTACCCCTACAAAAGAACGTATCTACGGTTCCCCAACTAAAGAGATGCAAGACTTTTTTCGTATGTGTTAAAAAATAATACCCCTGAAAAGTAGCAGACTGACAACCATATTCACACTCGGGCATAAAAGTCCTAAGAAAAGTACGAAACTTTTTGTCCGTGCATTTAAATTTTTTCCATATCATGCTTGTTAAGGATTTATTCATCGATTCAGTTCTTCATCGATTCATTTCTTCCTCGATTCATTTCTTTATCGACTCATTTCTTCATCGATTCGGAAAAGGAAAAGGATCTGAAAAAAAGAATAAGAAAACAAAATAGGAACAAAAAGAAAAAAACAAAAAGACAAAAGAAGAAAAAAAAACAAAAAAAGAAACATAAAACAAAGACAAAAAAGATAAGTAAAAAGATGAAGAAAATACAGACAAAAAAGACAAATAAGAAGACAAAGAAGGCAAATAAGAAGACAAATAAGACAAATAAGAAGCCAAAGAAGGCAAATAAAAAGACAAAGAAGACAAATAAGAGGACAAAGAAAGCAAATAAAAAGACAAAGAAGACAAATAAGAGGACAAAGAAAGCAAATAAGAAGACAAAGAAAGCAAATAAGAAGACAAAGAAAGCAAATAAAAAGACAAAGAAGGCAAATAAAAAGACAAAGAAGACAAATAAGAGAACAAAGAGAGCAAATAAAAAGACAAAAAAGGCAAATAAAAAGACAAAGAAGACAAAGAAGACAGAAAATAAGAAAAAAATATAAAAAAGATTGTGAAAGGAAGAAAGTTGTAAAAATCTACCAAACCGCATTGGCGACTTTCGTCTTATTTTCATTGATTATTCTGCTGTTTTCATTGACATTTAGGAAAATGTTCGTTTTATCGACAAACAGTTTAGCAAAGTTTTAAATGACGTGAGTGACAATTAAATCCAAGTCGTGCAGCTTTTCAAGATAAACTTATAAAGTTTGCACACAGTAAACTCGTTTGTGAAATGCAGGCAAGTGTATCCTTGCATCGTAAAGAGAGCAAGTTGACGGTATTTTAGTGGAAAAGGGATGGGATACAGAGGGGGGTAATAGGGGGGAGGAAAAGCTTTAGTAGGAAGTACGATATGTATTGGTTTACGTCTCGAGAGTTAGGCGAAGTGGGACCACTAGGTATATGTATACTATGGTAAGTAGACCTTGCGCGAAACTGATACTCAGGGTCGTTACGGAAGCGATACTTTCGTCCTGGACCAAGTTTACTCGTAATTCATTTTGGATCTACTCGAAAGCCACTATAATAGATAGGAGAGATAGCAGCTCCAAACAATTTTTACTTTCCCTTTACTCTCAATAATCTTTAAACATTCCCATTAATTATCACTTTTGAGCAACCACGATCGACATTTTTTTGTACAATTGGTTATTTATATACAAATCACAGATATATAATATAATTTCGGAATTTTTATCTACTTATTTTTAAATGTTTCTTTGTTGCAAACTATTGTTTACGTTATAAAGTATTGTTTGTTATAAACTATTGTTTGTTATAATAGGGTTTCTACAACTCTGGAAAACATGGAAAACCTGGAATTCTCATGGAATTTCATTATTCCTCATGGAATCATGGAAATCTCATGGAATTTTCATTTAGATTATGGAAATTATTTTTTTTTATTTAATTTCTTTACTTTATGATGTTTATTAAGTTTTATCAAAATTTTATACCTATTTTTACAGAAAAAAAACTTCAAAATACACTAAAATATTTAAAAATATTTAGAATGCCTTTAAAATATTTCAAATATTTCAAATTATTTAAAACGACATGAAAATACTTCTAACTACATCAAACTACTCCAAAATATGCAATAATACTTAAAATGTCTTTGAAATATTTCAAAATACTTCAAACTACTTCAAAATATTTCAAACTACTTCAAACTACTTCAAACTACTTCAAAATACTTCAAAATACTTCAAAATACTTCAAACTACTTCAAAATACTTAAGAATACTTCATAATACTTAAAAATATTTTAAAATAACTTCAAAATGTTTAAAAACACTTAATAATATTCCAAAATATTTAAAAATACTCAAAATACTTCAAAATATTTTAATACACTGAAAATTACTTTAAAATATTTCAAAATATTTAAAGATACTTTAAAATATTTCTAAGCATTTAAAAATATTAGTATTTTAAGTATTAAATAAAGTATAAAAAGATTGTACAGTATTAGTTTTTTAAAATATTTTCAAAGTATATAAAATATTTCAGAGTACTTTAATATACTTCAAAATATTAAAAAAATACTTAAGACTACTTATAAATACTTCAGACTACAACAAAATACTTCAAAATACTCCAAAATATTAAAAAATACTTAAAATGTTTTTAAAATATTTCAAAATACTTAAAACAACTTTAAAATATTTCAGACTTCTTCCAAATACTTCAAAATATTTACAAATATTTAAAATTTCTTTAATATATTTCGAAATACTTAAAATTACTTTAAAATACTTCAGTTTTCTTAAAGATATTTAAAATTTCTTGAAAATATTTAAAAATACTTAAAATTACTTTACAATATTTCCAAATACTTTACAATATTTCCAAATACTTACAAATACTTCAAAATACTTACCAATACTTCAAAATCTTTTAAAATACTTCAAAATATTTAAAAACACTTAAAAATATTTCAAAATATTCAAATATACTTAAAATGACTTTAAAATTCTTTAAAAAACCCCAAAATAATCCAAGGTAATTAAAAATATTAGCATTTTAAGTATTAAATAAATTATAAACAGATTTTCAAATATTAGATTATGAAAAATATTTTAAAAGTATTGTAATATTTTAGACTACTACTTCAAAATATTTAAAAATACTTCAAAATTTGTAAAAATAATTCAAAATATTTAAAAACACTTAAAAATTCTTAAAATGGTTTTAAAATTAAAAATAATGATCTTGAGTAATTTAAATTCTTACAAAATATTGGAAAATTCATTTTTTAATGAAAAAATATATTAAAAATCATCATGGCAATTTTTCTATCTTTCTCATGGAAATCATGGAAATATAATGGAATTTTGTGAAGAAAAATTTGTAGAAACTCTGTATAAACTATTGTTTATGTTACAAACTATTGTTTATGTTATAAACTACTGTCAATATTATTTACAAAGTTGTTATTTTGTTAATTGATTAAAACTGGTTTCAACTTCAACTGATTCAACTTCTTTAAAAAGTTTACGGTTTTCTTCATCATTGTAAGTGCAATGCGCACTAGAGTTTTACAAGTAGTACGAGTCGTTTAACGTCAGACGCGAAGGGAGTGAAAAAGATCAACGCGAGACCGGCCTGAATGAGTTTAATAACACTGTTATTAGGATATTATTTCGAAACATAGAAATCTTGTAAATGCGCTCCTGGCAGTAGTAAAAGTCCGTTTACGTCAGACACAGACGCAAGTAGAAAACGTCAGAATTCGGTCAGCCTTAAGAAGCACTTAACGTTGACTCGTACTACTTAGGAAATTTCCCACTGCTCTTTATAAAGCTTAAATGACTCAGTATTGCTAAAAAAAAATGAAACCAAGTATTTTTTTATTTTTCCTATTTTTACGTACTTATTATTACCTACTTCTCAGTCATTCAAAATTGTTACTTATACATATCACAGGAAAAACAAAATGTTCAATTTCAAGATGAACTTGAATTTTTACAAACCATGTGTCTGTAGATTTTCAATTTTTCTTGAAATTTAATTGAAAAAGGACATTTTGTTTTTTCTGATACATATCATCACAAAAACAAAATCGTGAAAATGAACTCAGGGCTGCGATCGTGTAATCTCATCTCACTGAATCTCACTTTATTTTCAATTGTTTTAATTATTAACAAAAATGAAAACAATTGAAAATAAAGTAAGATTCAGTGAGATGAGTTTACATGATCGAGTCTCTAATCGTGAAGTTAGCTTCGTGAAGTGAGCTTCGTAAAGTGAACTTCGTAAAGTGAGCTTTATGATTCGCGTTTTTAACAGCTTGGAGTGAATTAATTTAGAAATAAGAGGTGAGGTTATAAATAATATAATTAATGAAATGGGAGGATAAATCGCAATATCAGATTTCTGAATAAGTAATTCAAGTTCTCTAATTGCGTCAAGTTTAAACGGAGTTTGCCGCTTTTCTGTGAAACATTTCCACCAGATGCCGGTGATTAGTGTTTGTTGGGATAATAACAAACTAGATGTGGATGCTAAAAGACGATAAGGCAAGAGCAACAAGCGAACATCATTTGAAAGACAATTCTAAAAGCGGCAAAGTACATTCAAGTACTTTGTGTAACGTTAAGCCTATGTATCCAGAGAGTAAAGTTTTCCCTAACGAGGCTGAGACACAGAAACAAGCGAAACGAAATAGGAACGGAACTAAAGAGAGATGGAGAGAGATAAGGAGACAGAGGGAAAAAGAGAGAGAAAATGAGAGATAGAGAAAGAGAGAAAGGGAGAAAGAGAGAGAGAGAGAAAGAGAAAGAGAGAGAGAGAGAGAGAGAGAGAGAGAGAGAGAGAGAGAGAGAAAAGAGGTTTTTCCCCTTGCTAGACACCAACGCCGACACGATTCTCCGGTGCAGAGCTGGGCTTACCAGGAAATCGACTTCTCTGTGATAGTAATAGTGCGATGCGATCGCAACTGCTTCTCCATGCCTTCAACACAATGTGCGTCCTACTACCAAAACCCTGTACTATATGCCAGCCAATCACGATGCCGCGAGTTTAATTAAACCCTCGAAACTCATCTCAAGATCATAACTCTCTTCAAATTCAATCGAGCTTTTCTGCTAAATGTTAATTTCACTTTTTCCTAAAAAGTGTACAAATCAATTTTGCATTCGTCGTTCTTTACAAGTACACCATTTACGACAAATTTAAATTTTGACAAGCATTTGAAACGCGAATTTATGTCTAAATCGATTGAAATTGGCATCAAAAGTACGGATTCATTGAAGTTTGGATGAATTAAAAAATCTATTAAAAGAAATTGAACTTTGGAGCGTTTAAAATTCGTAGCACTTAACATTTGAAACAACTAACATTTGGGCTAAGTTTGGAACACTTAAAATTCAGATTGATTGGAATTAGAATCGATTCAAATTCGAATCGACCCAAGTTTGGAACGATTAAAATTCGGATTGGAATTAGAATCGATTCAAATTCGAATCGACCCAAGTTTGGAACGATTAAAATTCGAATTGATTGGAATTAGAATCGATTCAAAATAGAATCGACCGAAGTTTGGAACGACTAAAATTCGAGAAAGTTTAAACTCCGATTGGAATTCTTGTCGATTAAAATTCAGTATTTGCAAGTATTTAGCTCTTTATAAAAAGGATGCACGATTTTTACAAATGCGGCAAGTTTCTCTCATTTTCTTAAATAAATAATGTCGTTTAGAAAATGTCGAGTAAAGAATATTTACATCAAAGGATATTTAAATAGAGTTTTACACCGAGAAAAACGTTGCTTTGAATCAAAGAAGAAACTCCGCAGAGGGAAAATAATTTTTCTTCAATAATTGAAGTTCGCAATCAGAAAATACTTTTTTAAATAAACAAATTTAATTCCCTGAACTGGATTAATAAGAATCAATTCTAACTTGCCTAAAATATTATGTATATTTAATCAGCCACAGCGCTTTAAACTTTTAAGTTTAATTTGAAACTCATTAAATATTTTATCAATCTCAAACTTCTAATACTAAATCAAGTTTAAACGTTAAATATTAAATAAAGTTTGAATATTAAATAAAGTTTGAATATTAAAAGAATTTAAATATTAAATAATATTTGAGTACAAATTATAAATTTCGATACTAAACGGAATTAAAATAAATAAATAGAATTTAAATACCAAACAGAATTTAAATACCAAACAGAATTTAAATACCATAAACAGAATTTAAATACCAAACAGATTTTAAATACCAAACAGAATTTAAATACTAAATGAAATTAAAATATTAAATACACTCTTAATATCAAACTACAAATAAACTTACTAACTATAAATCAAACTTATAAACTCAGTAAATTAATATAAAACATTAAATAAAAACAGTTACAAACAGAAAATATACACATAAAAATGTATATAATGTTGTAATATATTAAAATTGTAAATAGCAAAACAGTTTACAATTTTAATAAAAAAAATTTGTATCTAAAGAGATAATAGAAACTCTTGAGGTTTGTAAGTTAAGAAAATTACTAGAAAAATAAAAGTGTCAGGAAAGTGGAAAATGTAGTGTGTCAGATGATTGACGAAGTAGAACAGAATCATTTTACCTTGGGATGTCGCGACACGTCACTTTGATTCAATTTTACTGTGGTTGAGCGTAGGGATAGAAACGTAACCGGGTTCCGAATTTAACGCCCTTCAAATTGGGGGAAAAAAGTTATCTACAACTGTATTCGACAGGAATAGAACTTGGAAGCTTTTCATGTCAATTGAATGGCACGACTAAAGCGTCAATCTCCAATAGGCACTAAACTTATTAAACCAAATTTTAATCGCAAACTATACTTGTCTTTTTTCGTATCCAGGATTTTGATATTTTGTTACGGTCAAAAATAGTCCTTCAAATGATTGTGACTGAACACGAAGATAATTATAGACGAGCAAAAACAATCAAGGAAATTTTTAATTAACAGTTTAATCAATTTTTTGATATTATAAAGATGCGAATTTATCAATCAATCCGAGTCAATCCAACGATTGCTAAATTCGCATCTTTATAATACTTATTTTACCGAGTGATAAATTCTTTATCTATAATTTTTGATATTATTTTTAAGCGTCAGTTAAAGATTAGATATCAGTGCATGTACTAGGAATAGGAATAGGAAGCAACAAGGAAAACTAGTAGGAAAACCAACTTTAAACCCAAGAAGAATAAATATAATTTAAAGAAGAATAATTATAATTTAAGGAAGAATAATTATAATTTAAAGAAGAATAAATATAATTTAAAGAAGAATAATTATAAATTAAGGAAGAATAATTATAATTTAAAGAAGAATATATATAATTTAAAGAAGAATATATATAATTTAATAACAAGAATAAATATAATTTAAAGAAGAATAAATGTAATTTAATAACAAGAATAATTATAATTTAAAGAAGAATAAATATAATTTAAAAAAGATATCAAACTGAGGATCAAAAGTTAAAAACAATTGAGATAAGTTAAGAAAGAAAATGACATAAACGTGTTCCGATGGGAATAGTTCCCATTCCTGTTTTCAGGATAAGTTGTCTAGGATCTAGAAGACTTGGAATTATGAGATATCGTTTGCGCAGAAAGAAAGGGTGTGACATGAAAAACATTCCAAACACTTCGTATACTGAACATGTTTTCACTTTGCTCGCATCATGTTAAAGATACTAGCTCACGTTCTGTGACCATCACACATCTAAATCCTCACTTTCAAATTCCCTCATCTCTTTTCTGTTTCCTTCATTCTTAAAATTTTGATAAATAGTCATCAAGTTTTTATAATTAAAGATGTCAACTAAAATCTGCTATACAAAGACAATATTTAAATAGTAAGAAAACTTTAAAATCCTTCTTTTCACTAAAATGTAAAATTAAAACAATCTTTTTTACAATAGAAGATGATATCAATAATCTTTTTTACAATAGAAGATGATATCAATCATCTTTTTTACAGTTTGCACATTCAAATCTTCAAAAAGCATTAAACCGCAATTTCCGCCTTTTGCCAATTATATAAAACTTTAAGAGATTTGGGGAATTTTAGACCGAAACTATAGCACTGGGAATAATAGAGGAAGTTGGAAACAATCGAATATTACAATTGTCGAAATGGATCGGGTTATTTGTTGGGCTTCTGGCTGAAAATCTGACCAGTAGTGTGCCTATGTGATTTCACCATAAAGTCGAACCATTACGGACGCCCTGTAGTAGTCAAGAGTCATAAAGTAGTTGCACTAGGGTTCTAAAAGCAACCTTTACAATCCAACAAGCTTAATTGGTTTGACAGAGCTTCGGGCAATTTCATATAAAGCATCGCTTTTCATACGTTCGCCTTCTGTTTTCTACGATGTCGTTATTTTTCGTCGAGGAAAGGCGCAAAGCTTTATGGCAAAAACCGCAACTTTTAAGAGAATACGTCAAAAAGAACTACTCAATCTTACCAAGTTTAAAGCTGCCAGAGCTCATTTTACTTTTTATTATCAAATATCGCCATTTTCTTTTATTTTATGACTTTCTAAGACAGTTGAAACTTCATCTTGTTGATTTTTAATGGCATTTCAATTTTTTCGCGCCGAAAGAACAGACCATCGTAACGATTAATTAACTTTCTTTTCGACAAATGGTAATAATCGTTTTCAAACTGCATGTTAATATTCAAATTGCATGTTAAAATTCAAATTACTTGTTAAAATTCAAGTTGCATGTTAAAATTCGAGTTGCATGTTAAAATTCAAATGGCACGTTTTCAAAAGCCAAAATTAAGTTACAAACGTCGATATTGATTTGAATGAATAATTTGACAGATAGGTAATTAGTTATTTTCAATTAAAAGTTTCTGGAATAGAAGGTAGAAAACAAAAAGTAATTTTACGGTAGATAAAGAGTGATCGCATTGTTTCTTTGCGAAATTAAATTTAATCCATCAATAAACGTCTTCTTTTAAAGTTTAAATAAACGATAAATGCTGATGGCAGTTTCCGTGGAAACCTCTTGGATTTCTATTCCCAATTTAATTAATAATCCAAGTCTTGCCATCACGTCCGCTTCAATGCCATTTATCTTTTGTGAATCAGAAAAAAAACACTAGAGGATTCGATTAATTGTTCGAGTAATTGTTCCTCAGGGCAGATAAATGACTTTCTCGACTTGTGTTCTTTCTGTTTATGATTAAAACATTGAAATTCTTTGTAAAAATGTTGTCCATTCATTTTTTACAATTTTACTTAATTCATTTAGTAATTTCGTCATTTTGTCATTTCTCATTTAGTCATTTTATCATTTTTTCATTTCATCATTTTTTCATTTAGTTATTTTATCATTTCGTCATTTTATCATTTAGTCATTTTATCATTTCATCTGATTTAAATTTTCCCAGAATTTTGGGTTCGCCCCCAGCATAGTGAATGTCCAAAATTTTTTCTCAGTTTTCAATTTTTCAAATAATATCATTTCATCATTTTGTCATTTAGTTATTTTATCATTTATATAGTCACTTTGTCATTTAATCAGTTAGTTCAATACTAATTTTCTTTAGAAACATTCAGTTCGTCAAAATTGGAAAGTGTAGAAAATTTAAAACAAAAAGTGCTCGAATTTTGGAAAAGTACGATTTTGAATGGAAAAGAAAAGAAAAATTGTAAGATGTAAATTCATCGTGACAGAAACTATTACAAAATTACTAGATACTCGTTGTAAATTCTAGACAGTTTAAGTTGATATTATAGTAGCTTGACCAAACTTTCCTCCTTGATTAGACATTTGTGACAAGAACAGCAAACATGCTTTCTCTGACGTTAATTATACAGGGTCAGAAATGTTGCTGAATTTCCAACACATTTTACGAACGACGTGCATCACTTGTTCTAATTAAATTATGTGTTTAGTTTCCCCGAACAGGGTCACTCCCTATCAGATTCATTTTCCACAAAATGGAAAAAATCTCCTTCATCCTTAATTTTAAATTTAAATTTTAATTAAATTTTAAATTTTCCAGCTAATAAACCAGAGCGAAGCAAAAAAATCTAAATTTCAAAATAAAAATTACACGTTATTTAGCTAATTTTTTGCACAAAATTAGCTTATTTTTTAGCATAATAGTCTAGTCAATGTTCTTCAAATTTTTGCCTTTAATGATAAAATGCCGTCAAAATTGTCAAGTCTCTTCAAAAATTGCACGAAAAAAACAATTAAACCGAAAATTGCTTTTGTCTCGACAAAAATCTTTTCACCTTGTTTTGAAAGAGTTTAAAAGCTAGAAATTATGCGTTAAGTGTTACTAATTGTTGCAATTAATTTTAACTTCCTTTGGAACTTGAATTCAAGACAGTGTTAATTTATTTAAGTCTTGTAATTAAATCTTCAACTTGTAAATTTTCTAATTCACCCGAGAATTAAATGACTTCTATTTTCGAAAAAGAAATAAACACCTTTTTTATTAAACAACTTTCTTTTTAATTAATTCTTTTTAATTTTTCTTAATTCTTTTTAATTATTTTTAATGTTTCTTAATTCTTTTTAATTTTTCTTAATTCTTTTCAATTCTTTTTAATGTTTCTTAATTCTTTTTAATTCTTTAACTCTTCTTTTTAATTCGGTCGATTGAATTCGCGCTGAGAGTGAATTATTTTTAGCTACTAATTAGTAAGTTGTAATTTAGTTAAGTTTTAAAGCCAAAAACTGCCTTTGTTAAATTATAAGACCAAATACTAGAGCTCTTTCTAATAATTTTCATTTCTCTATCCAGAAATCCCATAGTAAAACAAACTTATTTTGTTTGCCCATTATTATTTTTGCCCATTGTTTTTTTACTCAAAAAGCTACAAACCCGACTTGAATTAAGACCAAAAATCAACTTCTTATTCTCGAAACAATAATCTAATTTTCAAAAATCTCGATTTTAAGATACAAACACTATTTCCACCCTTTTCAATTTTGCGTTCATTTTCTTCGTCTTGTTCCTTTTTCCCTTCATGATTTCATTCATTTTCTTCGTCGGTAGATTTGAAAAATTACCCTCCCTCTACCATGAAAAGGAAAATACAAGTTTTTAAGATGCCAAGAGTGTGGATAATAAATTGCAAGAGGAGATTTTTATATAAATAAATAGAGACTAACAGTAATCAATTAGTAATGAAACGATTTTTCATCAGACAGAGTGGACTTTGCCTTTTATTTGGAGCAATTGAAGCACACTTGGAGGCACTTAAGAAGGCGAAATAGCATGTTCTCTACGTGGTTTGTGTGTATATATTTTAGAAACGATCTCGCAACCGCTGTCTACCTTTCCCGGTCTTGTATTCCCGAGACTCCCACGGGATTCCCCGGGCAGCGGCAGCATATGGAAGAGAATGGTTTCTATTATTTTTCAATTGGTTAGCCAAGCGTACAGGGGGATTCGGTACCTACGATGTAATTGGACCTGGCTTTTGTAACGCAACGGTGATACAAACTTGAGAACAAGAATGGTTACTCTGCATGATGCTCAAAAGAAAATCGTCAAAGCGAGCAAAGAAACGAAAATTGAAACAACATGAAGGCAAATTGCATTTTCTTTAATAATTTCCCACATTCAATTCCATCTCCGTCAACAATAATAAATCCAACGTCTCCAAACCAAAAACAAAGGGGTCTTTTTTGCTATCTATTTTTTATTTAAAAAAAGCAACCCAATTGGGTCGACTAGAAACATCAAAATTTGTATGATTCTACAAAAATTCACGACTATTAAAGACTTAGTCGCAAGAAAAACAAAATGTTAAATTTCAAGATGAACTTGAATTTTTACAGACATAGTGTTCCAATCTTTGAATTTATTTTGGAATTTAACAGATGATGCATTAAAATATAACATTTTTTTTCTGTGTTTTCGCACTTGTAAATCAATTTTCAAATTGAGAAGCGTTTTTGATTGGGAACTCGTTTTTCAATTGGAGAACTCACTTTTGAAATAAAGAAATCATTCTTGATTTAGAAAATTATTTCTTGATTTAGAAAACTCATTCTTGAATTAATTAGAAAACTCATTTTTTAATTACAATTAGCGAAACCATTCTCAAATTAGAGAAATTATTCTTGAATTAACAAAACCAATTTTTGAAATTTCATTATGTTTATCATGTATGTTTATCATGTATGTTTATCATTTATGTTTATTATTTACGTTTATAATTGATGTTCCTGAGGGTGATATGAGTTGCTTAATGATATTGATGTAAGTTTAAAACTTGTGAAAAGTTGGTTTGAAAGGTGTGCTGTGGAAAATGTTTAAGCTTGATATCGAAGAATGGCTTAATTAGGAGGAGATGATTTTAATTACTGTTAGTATACGAAGGTGACAAGACCAAAAGAGGATTTTCGATTAAATTATTAATTAACGTTCTGGTAGAAATACCACATCATAGAAGAGCATACATGCGATTTATAGGAAGACTTGGACGAGGTGGAGTTGCGAAAGGGGAAGTAAGCAACAGAGAGAGAGATGGTACTTCCTACGTGCATGTGTACATTTTCAACATAATCAGTGCGCGCTTGATACAGCCAACATCCGCGACATAAACGAGAATAGAATACGTCTATATAATATGCAGTCTACACCTACGCTTCAGGTACTTGATAGATCATTTTACCAACACTTTCAAACCTCAAACTCAGCAATAATCTTTCCACCATCCTTTAAAAACGCCTTTATTGCTCTTGCGAACAAACACAACGTGTAGGTGGACCAAGATTCACTCAAAACGACTTTTACTTTCAAAATATTGTATAATAATGTGAATACAGGAAAAGTACGCGAAGTAATATAAATAGCACTTTGCGTATTATTTCCCTTCCTGCAAACACTGCGTTTAGAAAAAATGATGAATTATTTTCTTGAGTGTATGAAATATTTCCTTTTGGGCAATTTTCCAGAATTTTTGAGATTTTGAACATATGGTTTTTGAGATTTTGGTCATAATTTTAGAAATAATTTTTGAGTTCTCGAGCATAATTTTTGAACATCTTTGAATTTTCGAACATTATTTTTTATTATTATAAATGCGTTTATTATAAATGCGCGTTATTTTATATTTAAATTATAAATGGAATTTTATTGCGCTGCCTTTAGGTAGTTAAATTGCTGGAAAGAACAGCAGTAAATAAAAGTTCTGGCGGTAATATCGAACTTGTAAAAAACTTGAGTTTTATTACGAAATAAAGAAAATTAATAACGTCATTCAGATAACGAAATGAATTTCATTTATTTCTCAGTAAAATGAATTACTACACAATATTGACATTATGCATTAATGATTACCGTGTTTTGTTCAACGACAGTTAATTTATTACTTTGTAATAACGAAGTTAATTTATGGTTCAATTTTAATTAATTGAAGTTTTTATTCAATAAATATTGATACTTTAATTCAATTTATTGAAGTTCTGATTCAATTTATTGAAGTTCTGATTCAATTTATTAAAATTCTAATTCAATTTATTGAATATAGTGTTAATAAAAAGAAGACAATTACAATTTATTGAAGATCTATTTCAATTTATTGAAGTTCTAATTTAATTTATTGAAAATCTATTTCAATTTATTAAAGTCCTAATTCAATTTACTGAAGAACTATTTTAATTTATTAAAGTCCTAATTCAATTTACTGAAGATCTATTTTAATTTATTGAAGTTCTAATTCAATTTATTGAAAATCTATTTCAATTTATTGGACTCCTAATTCAATTTATTGAAGATCTATTTCAATTTATTGAAGTTCGAATTCAATTTATTGAAAATCTATTTCAATTTATTAAAGTCCTAATTCAATTTACTGAAGATCTATTTTAATTTATTAAAGTCCTAATTCAATTTACTGAAGATCTATTTTAATTTATTGAAGTTCTAATTCAATTTATTGAAAATCTATTTCAAT
>WNHD01000546.1:0-29099 GCA_011057455.1 Ganaspis sp. Gsp50
ATCTCCCGCTCTAAGTACCTCACGTGCCGGAAAAAAACTCAGGGCTAACGGGCGCGAACCCTCGATCCGCTACCGCAAAGCCCTAGGCATTTTCCAACTGAACTACTCAGTCGGTTTATTTTTTATTAGTATATTTTTTAAGGGTTTATGGGGATGACCAAAAATTATTTTAGTGTTTAAAATTACTTATTTACGATTATTTTACTTTTAAAACGAAATTGATGAAACTGTAATATTATAAAGCGCCAAAAACATGTTTACAAATAACCACATATTTGGATACTCATAAAAGTATTCCAGAATTCCAATTATAGAATATATGTGCCTTCACGAAATGACTATTAATAAATAGAAATTTTATTTACACTATGATTTTAATTTGTTACAAAATACACCCAGAGAAAAGATTTATTTGTATTCAATATCATTTATTTGAAACAAATAACCATTTTCAGAACCAATTACATTATTTATTTGGCAGAAATAAAGTTTTTATTTGAATTAATTAAAATTTATTTGACACAAATAAACGAGTTAAATAGTTCTGAGATAAATATACCATTTCTCTCGTTTTATTTAATTACAAATTATCTATTTTAACGAATTTATTCAATTTAATTCACTTCAAATAACGACTTAAATGGGAAGTTAATATACTTGGATATGTTTTTTGATCAAGAATTTGATTAGAAACTGCAATATAAATGAAATATTATTCAATTTTGACAAATTTTATTTTGAATTAAAAAAAAACTTTATTTGTTAATTAGCGTGTAAGTAGTAATTATACAATTGCTAAAATAAAATCTAATTATGATTAACATTTTTAATACGAACAAAATATAATTTCTGATGAAGCACACAATAATTATAAAATAATTAAATTACATGTCATTCCAATAATTAATAATCGCTTCCTATCACAACTTTTTCAAAATCATTCGACTAGCAACCGTGTTTTTAAATTTTCCAAAACTTCGGTCATCTTTGCTTCTAGATCATTTCTCTTCATCAGTTCTTCCTTTTTTTTCTGAAACAATGAAAGTACATGTTATTTCATGTTGATAATCGTAAATGTAATTCGTATAAATGTTTTCCAATTATCTTTTTAATATTTAAAAGAAGTTGATCAGTTTTACATTGATTCTAATTTTTAACGATTAATGATTTTTTACGATCATACTATTATTTTTGAAAATAATTATTGACTCGGTTTTAGTAAATTTAAACTCGATTCTTTTAAAAAACATTGAACAATAAAATTTTGTTCTTATAAATATTACCTTGCTAAATAAACACTGACGTCATTGTAAAATAAATAAAGTAAATATAATTATTTAAGTTTTTTCTTAGCACGTCCTAATTTTCTTTTTGCTTCTAATTTTTTATTTTAAACCCATGATGCTCAAAACAGAATGTTTTAAAAAAGAGACTTAAACAACAAAATCTAAAAGATCTTTATTTGAAAAAGTTTTAGTTGTTTGTTAAATAAATTCAGTTCTACCATTTAGGATCAATTGTTTCCTGTCCAGAGATTTCAAAGCAGAGTCTTTATTTCTGTGTTGCCTGGCTTTAAATCTTTCAGTCTCATTTTCCGGTTTCTTTACAAATTTGATGGTAGTTGCTTCCGTTGCGGTCAGCAAGTCATGTCCATTTGTAGATACTTTCTTATTCTCAATTTTTACCGCACTCACAGAATCAGGTTTTTTTCTACTTTCAAAACGATAATCATTTACTTTTAATTCTCCGTCATCATTTTTTGAATCCTCGAAAAGTTTATCTTCTATCTTCATCAACTTCCGGGATATTTTTCCTCTCACAGCACTTCCTTTTTCTTGACTCTCACTTTGCTGTTTGCAATTCGAGAATCTTCTGTTGTGATTTGTTCTGGAAATTCCGAAACATTTATTTGGAAGAGTTTTGGCTGTATCTTCTTTACGTGTGATATTACTCTCTTGACGTACGGTATCGTTTTTTTTGTATAGTTTGTCTTTTTCTTGTTCAATGTTTTTATCCTGTTGGTTGGGTTTTTCTTCTTGATGTTTAAATCTGACGGGCGTCTCTTTTCTATTTAATATTTTTGTATTGTCTTCTGATTCATACTCTGAATTTGTCGTTTTTTCTGTTGGTACTTTAACACTGCTAACGGTTTTAATTATCGATTGAGAGGGTTTAAAAAAGTGATAAGAGTGCACATCACCTACTGGAAGTTTATGAGGGTCTTCAATGAAACGAGGATTCTCGTTTTCTGGTTCTGTATACTCATCTTCGTATTGAGATACCTCTTCTAATGGACTGGAGTAGTCTTCATTCGTAATTTCATAGTCAGATAAATTTTCTGAAGGATAAGCTTCCTTTTGTGAAAATTCTATACTCCCTTCTGCTATTCCTTGTCTTCTTGGATGACTATTTTTGTTCTTTGGTCTATTCTGTTGTTCTCTTGCATATTTTCTTTTAGTCCCTGTCTCCGGTTTTGATTCATCAATCAATTCTTTTGAAGATTGTCGATTAAAAGAATAGTTGATGTACGTTGCTGGTGTAGTGAAAGTAAATCCTCCATATGCATATGGAACAGGGGTTAAAGTTTGGATGGTTGTTGGATATACTACATTTGTACTAGCGGTGCCATCGAAAACGTAATCAAAGGGAGCTGGCCAGGCTCTGTATTCCTTATCTTCAACTTCGTGAAGGTTTTTAATAGTCAATTTTTCAGGAAGTCCTATGGAAGGTTCCGTTGCTTTTAATACCCCTACTTCTTTTGATTCAGCTAGTTGATTCGGCTTTACATTTATTTTTAATTCTGTTTCTGGTGTCTTTGGTGCATATTTAAATTTCTTCATTTTAGACAATGTTTTCTCTCTTTTGTTATCTCGAGGATAGATGTTTTCTGAATTCGGATATGTATTACTGATTACTCTCTCCTCAGGAATTTGAACATATTTGTCTGCTGTTTTGAAATTTTCTTTTAACGATGATGCTGAATAATCAAAAGGATGCTGTAAATACTGATAATGGGTTTTATCTTTGTCAACTGGTTGGTACCTTTTCAATATCCAATTGTCGGGAATTAGCGGTTTATATGTTGATTCGTAATACGGTGTCGTTTGAATATACACATCCTGAAATTCTCTGTTTTTAGGTGGTACAAGATTAATTGGAACTTCTTGATTCATGTTAGATTTATAATCCGAAAATCTCGACTCCCTGTTGTCGGGTATCGGTGATGTGTACAATAATCCTTGGGGTTCTCTGTGTCTAGAAGCAGGTGACGTGTGATCGGGTATTTCTTGGAATTCTTTACTTCCGGAAACAGGTTTATAATCGAAAAATCCCGATTCCCTGTTTCTAGGAATTGGTTCATAATCAAATGATTTTGAGTCTTTATGATACAAAACTCTATTGTTTTGAATAGGTGACGTGTGTTGATTTAATTCTTGAGATTCTCTATTGTTAGAACTGGGTGTTGTTGAAACTTCGTCATTTACTAATGGTGTTGTGCTATTAAATTGACGTCTCCGAGTCTTTCTTTGATTACTTCCTGATGGTTTATACTCTTCTAATTTAGCCTCTTTACTTGGAGCTGCAGGTCGTCTCCTCTGTTTAGTATTACTTGAAATTGGAGCATTTCTTGTTTCAAGGGTTGTATTATTTCTTGATGCAAAAGCTGGACGTCTTCGTAGTGGTCTATCATGTTTGGGAACATTAGTCGTGTTCTTTGTTATATCTGAATTGTAAGTTCTTGTAGTATTTCTAGGGGAGTTCAACCTCTGTCTTTGAGTTTTAGATTTTGTGAATGCTTGTTCCTTTACTTGAGTATCATTTTTGGACTCAGAAAATGTTTTCGATTCATTCAAGTTATTAGAATAATTATTTGATTTTTTCGGAGACCTGTCACCTTGTTTATTAACTTGCAGTTTTCTCCTTTTTACCGGTTGTTCTATCTTTGTAAGATCGTATTCTTCATATTTATTTTCTGCTGGTAGATAATTGTTCTGTTTCGAATCTTCAACCCTTTTCCTACTTCTCAATGATTCCTGTGCATCTTCGACGTTTTGTAGTTTGCTGATGTCATAAATTCCAGTATCCGGATTTTTGAACATTGTGAAGTAGCCAGCAATCCTGTCGTCTACTATACCCTGTTTTTCCAAACTTTCACCATAACTGTTGCGCAAAATTTCGTTTGCTCTAATTTTTTCGCGATCATAATTGATGGGTAGAACGGTCGATGGATATTCTTCGTTAGTAAAGTCAATATTATACTTCGGAGTGGTATTTTCATTTTCGTTAAACCTAGTAGTTGTGAATTCAAGATTCTTGTGATTTTCATCCTTAGAGAATTTTTTTATACCACCAGGTTTCTGATATTGTTTGTACTTTACTGATCCCTCTTCGTAATCGCCATAGTCATTTGATTCTTGTGACGGATTCTGGGAATATTCTTCGGAAGACGTTTCGTCTTCGTATTTCTCATTCGAGTAATTTTCATCATCAGAATTCGATGACTTTTCACTATACCTTTCTTCAGAATTATCATCGTCTCTGTTTTCATAATTTTCTCCAGAACTGTCAGAGAACTCGCGTGAATCATAATTATTCCTTTCCTGTGATTCAGAATTAGGTGGATTTCGTGAATGAGAATCGGGTCTACTTCGTGAATGAGAATCAGGTCCACCTCGTAAATGAGAATCAGGTCCACCTCGTAAATGAGAATCTTGTCCACCTCGTAAATGAGAATCTTGTCCACCTCGTGATAGAGAATCAGGTCTACGTTGTGAATCAGAATTGAATCTTTCTCGCAAATCTGAATCAGGTCTCTCTCGTGAATCAGAATTGAATCTTTCTCGCAAATCTGAATCAGGTCTCTCTCGTGAATCAGAATGAAATCTTTCTCGTGGTTTAGAATCAGTTCTACTTCGGGAACCAGAATTGAATCTCTCTCGTGAATCAGACGTGAGTCTCTCTTGTGAATCAGAAGTATGTCTCTCTCCTGAATCAGAAGTAAGTCTCTCTTGTGAATCACAATTGTGTCTTTCTCGTGAATCAGAATTAAGTCTCTCCCGTGGACTATAATTAACTTCATCATGCGGATCATAATCAACTTTCTTTTGAGAATTATAATTAACTCTTTCTCTTGAGTCACTGTCGTGATTTTGGTTATGAAACATTTTCTCCCGGTGTGCATTATTCTTTACTCCAAGGTCTTGCTTTCTATTATGATCAACACTAAACTTTTTCTCATTTCTGTAATTTTCAGTTCTATCATTTTTGTCAGCTGACAATTCTGCTATATGGGCCATTCTCCAAGAAGGATTATCGAAAGGGACATTTTCTTTAAAATCTCTAGATGGATTCCTTGTCACTTCTTTATCACTAAAGATTTCTTTACTCTCCTTATTGTAGCTCTCTTTATTTTGTTTGTTCTTGTACACAAAATCTTTATCATCCACATTATCATCACTTCGCGAGAAAAATTCACCAAATTCATCCTCATCACTGTTTTTAAAATTGAAATTCATCAATTCCTTCTTTTCATCATCCTCATCTTCAAAATCTTCGTCTTTATTGATATTCATATCATGGAAGTTTTCATTCTTATTCTCATCTTCACAATCTTCGTTTTCAGTCTTATCCGCATTTTCCAACTGTTCCTTGTTATAATTTGAATTAATCTTGTAATTTTTGTTAACGGTGGAATATATAGGAGGAAGAGTTGGAAGATTGGGAGCTATGGGAAGAGGGATTTTCACTAAATACGGAACGAGGAGAGGAGGTTTTGTACTTTCAGGATCTTTTGATCGGGAGTTCATTAAATTGGCAGGAGATTTTGTACTCGCGGCACCGTATGATCTGAGGTCCATTAAATTAGGTGCGTTAATGCTGACGCTGTCATCATCATCATCGTCATCATCTGGTCTGTAGTCTATAAGATCAAGATGTGGTGGTGGAGGTGGTGGAGGCGGCGGTGGAGGTGGAGGAGGCGGTGGTGGAGGTGGTGGTGGTGGCGGAGGCAATGAAGGTCTAGGTGTTGTTGATTGCATCGGAGGTGTTGTTTTTGGACCATGGAATATTGTTTCATAACGCTTTAGATGACCAAGAATATCAGAGTTATTTCCAAAATTGACAACTCCTGTTAGCCTGAGAGTCTCTCTTTGTCTGGTTTGAACTGGCGTTGCAGCTGCTGTTTGAGGTTGTTGAGGTGTTGTTGTTGTTGGGAAAAATGGTACAGGTGGTGGAGTGGTTGTTGGATTTGGCAAAGAAGCAATTTGTAAGGGCATAGGATTCCATCCTAGTGCTTCCACCAAACCTTGTACGAGAAATCCTAGAGCCCTTTTATCTCGAGGGTCATTAGTTTTGTTCAGTGTTAACATCTCTTCTTCAACCCTTCTTATCAAGAAATCCTCTGCATCTTTTGAAAGTTTCTTTTTTCCAAATTCTTCCGGAATTTCTAGATTCTCAGACGGAATTATTATTGCAAACACTGGACCACCCAGGAAACATAATATCCAAAAAGCTATCTTATATTTCATTTTTAAAAATCTACACTCAATATTTTGATAAAAATGGAAACACTTCACGTTTCGTGTGCACTCATGATAATGAAATTCGATTTATGTGAATGAGCATTGATAATTGCACAATTATTTTTTTTATATTGTTTCAATTATTTGAATTTTTTTTCACTCGTTAAATGTTACTTGACAATTTTTTAAAAAAGGTTTAGAGCAATTTTGATGATTGGATTGACATTGTGAAAAGAAAGTAAAAAGTCTTTGGTCGTGGTTTAGTTTAGGGAATATAAATTGAGAAACTAAGAGAGCACTAGTTGGTTGCGAGTCTATTCTTCAACTGACTACAACTGTCGCCCGCAAATGGCAATAAACAATGGTTTTCAGGCGGGGATAGATTTTGCATAATATTGGAAAGAACCGTCAACTCCATCAATGAGTTTCTCTTCAATTGCATGGATTTAACCATTGATTTCAAAGAACTGAAGCGCGACGGTGCAGTGGATGTAAAAAATAATTGGGCTAAGAGAATGTGTCGAATCGTTAAAAATGGCATTATTGCTCACAGTTGAAAATTCCTCGAACTTTTATTACCGTTCACACTAAAAAGCATAAGAATTCAGGTAGTTTTATATCTATTTTATAACTTCATGTCCAAGGCGATACTTGATATTACACATTATTGAACGACTGTTTTAATTATCTTGGCTTCAAATACTTAAGTACTTGAATTAATTTTAAAAGTAATCTTTCTCTTAAAAGTAACTTATTTTTTGCTTCCTCATAGGGAAGCATTGTTATAATTAGTTTTTTTCTTTTCAAGAGCAGTTTACTAAATAAAATTAATAAAAATATATTAATGATAAAAATTATTTAGTGTAAACGTATGCATTATCTTTGCAGCAAATTTAATATATTTTTAAAAATTCTTTTGATTTCTAAATCTTAAACAATAGTTACAGTTTTGAAAAAATTTATAATTAAACAGATTCACTTTTTGCGATATCGTCCATCAGACTGTCAGACTTTTGGTTGCCTAGAGTGAAAGGGTTTATTGAAGCATAAAAATGTAAAGCACGTGTTTATTTTTATAACTATGTTCATCAGCTTATGTCATTTTTAAAACTGTTACGCTTTTCCTAGACAGTTTCTTTGATATTAAATTAATATTTGCAATTATGTAATTAATTGTATTAAAGAAATACATATATTACTTTATTTATTAAGAAAGAATTACAATTACTGCAATTACATGATTGCAGATGATTAATAGTTTTCACATACACGAAGAAATTAAATTAAATAATTTGAATTCCTTGCCCTTATTCTTTACCTCTGAATTAATAAAAAGTCGTTTAGTAATTTAAATTTGTAAAAATGTCTACAGTAAAAAGTTATTAAAAACTGTTAGAAATGTTTACTAATTTAAATAACTGATCGAATTTTCACTATAATTACGTTTTGAAAAGTTGGACTTATTATATGAATTTTGTACGACTGCGTATCAGATAATAAAAATTGTTTTATTCTACACTTAAATATTTTCAATTAAGATATTTTATGTACGAATATAAAGATAAATGCATACTTTCTTCACTAAATTATATTTCGAATCATGAAAAAATATAGATTTAGTTTCAGTGGATTTTCCATGGTACTAAACTTGATTTTGAAAAAAGAAAGTAGCTTTCATGTATAAAAAAAAAGTTTCTTTAACTGATGGTAAAAGTTTATTGACATCAAAATCATTGATTGATGCTGTCTTTGCTTGGTTACATTGTGCTAAATGATGCACTTATTTTTAATTACCGCACCTTAACAGTATCGTCACGGCATTTAAATCAGAACTACTTTTTGTAGAACAGTAGATGAGATAAATCCTTTCTTGACATTACGAACGTTTTCAGTTCCTTGACAGTCAAATTATATTATTAAAGCAATGACTGTCTTTTGTTTTTAGACCGGCTGAATTGTTATTTAATCGTCTTTCAATAATCTATTCAAGACAAATTACGCTAACTAGAATACCTCAGTTTGGATTCACTTGCGAAAGTAAATCGAACCTGCTTTATGTCGCGGAGAAAGTTCCTCGCGACGTTATTAGTTTTCCTTCTTCGGACCTTAAGCAAAACCTTGCTGAACAGCGAACTGTAAAAAATGCATTACGGATTGCACATGCTGTTCACAGATCCGTGGAAAAGGTCGTTACGTAATTATCACATTAGTAACAGACATTTACAAAGATGATTGGCTATTTAACAGGATAGAGAACAATTAGCACTCTCGAAATCTGAATTAGTGAAAAGTCGTCTATTGACTTTAATTTGTACAAATTTCCATTGAATTTTAGTCACTTTTTAGTTTTAGTTCATTAACAAATATAATAATAATAATAACAATAATAATAATAATAATCATCAAATTATAAAAAATGAAAACTACTTACTCTCTAAATCTGAATTCTTAATTTTCTACTAATTCAATAGCGAAAAGTCGTTTATCGATCGAAAGAGTAAAGATTTACTAAATTTTGTTAACAAAAACATTTTGTGGAAAAAACTACTAATTCTTTAGTCTTTGGCGCGTGTGATTTTCTGTTAAAAATTAGTCATTTTCTCTCTAAAAATTAGTAAATCTTCACTTTCTCAATCAGTAAGCGACTTCATAATTATTGAATTGCAGTATAAAGTTACTCATTTAGAGTTAAAGAGTAGGATTTCATTAGCATCGCTTAATTTTAAATTAGTGATTCACATACCGTTTATGATCTATATAATCGTTTCGTTTTGTACCAGACTTCCAAGAGACATTCCTTAAAGCAATAGACTTTTCTTTAAATTATGAATATCTAAAGTTGTTTTTTGACATTTTTGGAAAATTCAAAAAGATATAAGATAAAAGTAAGAAAGATTTGTATAAAAATATTTTTCGGTTAAACTGACAATTTTTTTTCTTCCTTTACATGAAAAATTCTAGAGAAATATCTTGTGTGCGAAATTATTTGCCAATGTAAATAAATCAACTGTGAATGATAAAGTTTCTAGCTAACAGTTTCTACAGATTTATTTCTTAACTTGACAATTAAATAGGTGAAACTGTAAAAATGCCGATTTTCGTGAAATTAGAAATTTTAAAATTTTTTTAGTATTAATGGATCAGTACGTATATAAAAAGTCTATGACCTTGACAATAAAGTTCAATATTACATATAAAAGAATTAACTGTAAAAGGGACGAGATAATGTTATTTAATATTTACTCGACAAGTGTTAATGGTAATTTATTTATTTCCATGTACACATTAGTATACATTTTCACATCAATTTATACTTGCCAATTATTCTGAGTGTCTTGAATTATTTTTTTTATTATTTATTTATTAGCTAATGATTATAATAATCAGCTAATCTATAATTGTTATATCAAGTACAATAATACACTCTAAAAAATTTGTTGAATACTCAACATGTTTGGGGAAAATGCTTTTCACCAACAAAATTGGTAAATATTCAACAATTTTGGGAAAAATACAAAATTATCCCTAAAAGAGAAAAAGTTACTCAAGAAGTTGTTGATTTCAATAATCCCTAACGATTTGGTCGATTTTTACAAACACAATAGATGATTTTAACTAAAATTTCGACTTTGTCAAGGTTGCCACAGGTTAGAAAAAAGTCAGAAATTTTGGTAAATATCACTGGAAAAATATCAAAAGCTCAGAGTTTAAGGAATTTTTAAGAAAAATTACTATTTTGTAAAAAATTTCATTTAAATTGGAAGGAATTATTTTAAAACACACTTGCCTGGATCAATTAGCATTTTTAAAAAATATGCATAATTTTCTAAATTTTGTTTAAAGAATAATCATGGTTCACGTTTTTGCAAATCTGACAGTGTTTCTGAAACTTTTTTAAGATTTTTCTTTTTGCATTCGATTCCCCAGAAAAAAGCATCCCAATCTGAATATTATTACGTTTTTGACACTTGCCTGGGACAATTAGCATTTTTAAAAAGTATGCATCCTTATTTTCTAAATTTGCTTTAAAGAAAAATCATGGTTCACGTTTTTACAAATTTGACAGCGTTCTTGAAAATTTTGTTGGGTTCTGCTTTTTTATTCGATTCCCCAGAAAAAAACACCCCAGTTTGAATAAAAACACCCCAGTTTGAATAAAAACACCCCAGTTAGAATAAAAAAAAAACGTTTTTGACACTTGTCTAGATCAATTATCATTTTTAAAAAGTATGCATCATTATTTTCTAAATTTTTTTAAAGAAAAATCATAGTTCACGTTTTTGCAAATTTGACAGTGTTCCTGAAATTTTTTTTAAATTATTCTTTTTGCATTCGATTCCTCAGGAAAAATTACCCCCATTTGAATATATAATAACGTTTTGCACACTTGCCTGGATCAATTAGCATTTTTAAAGCATGCATAATTATTTTATAAATTTTTTTAAATAAAAATCATGGTTCACGTTTTTGCAAATTTGACAGTGTTCCTGAAATTCTTTTTTAATTATTCTTTTTTTGTTTGATTCTACAGAAAAATCACCTCAATTTAAATATAATAACGTTTTTGACACTTGCCTGGATCAATTAATATTTCAAAAAATTATGTCTAAATTTGCATATTTTTAGAAAAAGTCATGTTTCACGTTTTTGCAAATTTGACAGGGGTAATCGATATTCAATATTTTTGTCAACCCTGAATTAACTGAGTAATTTAATTAATGCTAGGAGTTGTTAGTAAGTATTAAATTACTAGATATTGTGGAGTTCTTATGATACAAGATTATTATCAATGAGTTTTAAATTACGGAATTTTTGAAACGATAATAGAGTCCAAATTGATAGAGTTAACATATTTTAACTAACATTAATACATTTTTTCTGCTACTACCTTGTTATTCGTGATGTACGTAATGTTTTTCGTAACATGCACGTAACTTTGTTAAGAAGAAACTTTCATATAAAACAATTCTTAAATTAGTTGATATAATAAAACAAGTTTGCTATAAAGAAATAGAAATATATAGTTTTTATAATAATTGTTTTCAATGGGATGAAATAGACTTTCAATTCAGGGAATAATGAAAAACGTAATAATTTCAAATTAATATGGAAAAATCGATATAAGATAATTTTTTTTACAGTGTTACGTTTTATTACGAATTCTTTTTAGTTAGTGGTTAAACACTGATAAACCGATTAAACTTCCTTATTTTATTTTCTATTGCGCGAGAAAGCAGGAAACAGCTTCGGTATAAAATTCCATTAAATCAATTTTAAATTTGTCCCTCATTATTATATCATCATTTAGTTTCGCAATTTTTTTTAGTTAATTGATGTATATTTAGTGTTCAACAAGTTTAGAAGGGTGCAAGTGCTTTCTCTATAGAATTAATTAAAATCTTCACTAACTTAAATTAGTATAGTTTTAGTGTTTCAACGTATGATATATATTGTTCAATGCACAGTATGTTACTTGTTGATAATAATAATAATAGTAATAATGATAATAATATTAACATTAACAATAATAATAATAATAATAATAATTAATATCAAGAGGCAATATACTATTATGTTTTTAATTGTATCGTTTGCTGATTTTCGTATTGATATTTTCTTTAATACCGGGTTAGATAGATTTGTACTATGTTCATTTAAATCAGTTATAATTTCACTGATTTAAAATAATGACACATTTCTGGTTACTTAATCAGTGGAAATATTTCTTTAATAAGTATTTACTTCCTAAGTGACTACAAATCAGCGAAATTTTACTGATTTAATAACCAGCAGTGTGTCACTGATTTTAAATCAGTGAAACTTTGACTGATTCAAATTATGAAAGTACAATTTTTAAACTAGTTAAAAAGTAATCCGTGAACTGTTCTGTAAGATTAGCTTTGTCTTAATGCTTATACCTAATTATGAGATTGAGTTTTAATTGCCATTACATTTCCGGCTCATTTGTAATAGTTATCTCATAGTTCGATGCCCATTGATTTCTCCTTGATGAAAGAAAATCTTTTCCTTAAGTACCACAGTTTGTTTTATTTCAAATACTTAGAAAATGTAACTCGTGTGGAATTGACAATCAAGTAGCATTAGGTTTGTTTTAAAACACTAGGCCAAGTTTGAACGTATCTTGATTATGAATCTTGTTCAAAAGATTTCAATGTGTTTCTGAATTTTTTTGCATTTTCTTTTTTGGTACAGATTTCGAATAAAAAAACCCGAATTTTAAGTCCAATTCCAAACATTACACCTTCTAGGAACAATTAGAATTTTTAAAAATATAGATTTTTCACGATTTTGGAAGTTTCAGTGTGTTCCTGAAATTTTTTTCGAATTCTCTTTTTTGTGTTTGATTAAAAATGAAAATACACAAATTTTCATGACCTCTATTTTGTATTAATTTTATTTTTACAAATGCAAGTAAATAAATGAATAATAAAAATTGCGTAAAGTAACACTTAGGGAAACTTGTTATTGTTAGCGGAAGTCGCTGCCCTTATGAAATTGTTATAACGTTTGTTATGTTAGTCGGTAAAACGGGAGTGGTCAATAAAATTATTCAGTGCCTGTACGTAAGTCAGACCAGTCTTACTCTTGAATTTACCATAATCCGGTAAACAACTTGCAATGAAAAGAACGTATAAAAGAACTGTCAGCTTAAAGTCCACACATCAGTCGAAAGTTACATTTAGATATAATATGAAGCTCTTGGTAAGGCGTACAATTATCGATTTCGAAAAGCCTATTACCTTGCGTTTTTTATTGATTATTTTTTCAATGCTCTTTTTCCATTTTAAAATTTTTTTTTCAATTCTTCATTTTTATTTATTGCTTTATCATAAAGAAAGTTTTTAATTAAGAAAAACCTTCATGTATTACGGGGCGATGCAGCTAGTTATAATTAAATTCAACATTAAATTAGTTTTTACGTGACGACATATTTTGTTGACATATGTGTCTTGTTTATGCATTTTTCTTTTCATTCAAAAAATATTTTTAAAAATAAGAGACATTTTTTTAATATTTTTATTCTTGTGTTTTACAAATATAAATACATGATTCTCTAATAAAATGAATTCTATAAAAGGAAATGTAGAGTTTACACACACATTTTTGCATTATAGTTAATTTTGGCGTTAGTGGTTCTCGTTTCTGGAGAGACTTTTAATGATCCAAATTTGGAAGTGAATAACTTTGAACCCAATGTCGCTGTTCCGGAATCGCCCGATGGGGAAAGTTCTTCGGAAAGAGTAATACAGAAAAGAAGTTATGGTTTGGGATTATGGGGTTCTGGCGGCCTCGGATGGCCTATGTAAGTGAAATTCAATTTCCAGGATTTAACTTTCCTTCTTTAAAATTGATGACTCAATTGACAATTGAGCGTTTTTATGATTGAAACGTGTAATCAAAATGGTTTTGATATCTGCAATATTGTCACGATAAAATAACTTGGACTCTGTTGTTAAAAGCTTTAAAGAAAGACTAAATAATCACAATGTTGTATATTGTACAATCTAACTTGCGAAAGAGAATGAGTTAATGTCTAATAACGTGCGAATTTGAAGTAAACGTTCACATTCTGAAATAGGAACATTCTTTCTTATTGGAAAGTACAAAACCACAGGAGATAATAAAAATAAATAGAGGCTCGATAAAAAATCAATTGACACCGGTCATTTATTGTTTTAGAAAAAAGTAACGTTATTCTGCTTTTTACAAAAATTGCTCATTTTTGTAATTAGCTGTCTATAAATTCTTATTTGTTTATTGCAAATATTGTTACGAAATAGATTATTAAGAATTTTGACCTAATTGGTATTTCAATAGTTCTTGTGCTGAAGTGGTATTTATTTATCTTGGCAATTTGAAAATAAAAAGAAGTGTATTCCTGATTTTATGCGAATTTAATACTTTTTTAAATACTGAACTTGTTTTTAATTTACACTGTGGTGAAAATTTATGTTTGGGTTTATAGAAACCGGAACTGTGAATTTGTTAGAGTACCAATTGTTTATGAAGTTAAATTTTATTAACAAATAAGTGGAATTTAATTTACATTTTTTAATTATTAATTTTTTTTGCACATAAGGAATACGTCTGTATGTTATGTAACAGTTTTTGTAATAAGTAATAATTATTGATAATTTTTGGAATGATATATTTTTAGAAAAATGCAAAGAAAGAATTTTACAAAATTTTAGTTAAAATAGTATAACTCAAAATTATTAAAAAATGTAGAGTAAATGTTACTTGCTTATTAAACGAATTTTCTTATAATTTTATTTAAATAAATTATTTTATGAAAATAAAACAAAGTTAATTTTAATGCTGTATTTTTTTTAATTATAAAATAAATTACTATTATGAACAATATATTATTTAAATTATTTCATATTAATAACTATATATTAGTTTTTAATAAAATTTCAGAATGGATCGTTAAACGTGTGATAATAAACATTTATCTTTATTGTTTGTTTTTAATGCTAAATCTAATTTTTCTGTTTTTTTATTAATGATAGAATGTCCAAGCTCTTGTCCTGCCGGAAGGTCTCAAATGACAGGACAGGAGTAGTAAAAGCACTTTGGAGTTGGATAAAACCAAAGAATAATACATGATTTAAAAGGTAATTAAATCAGCTTTTTGATTATCTTTTGATCAAATTTTTAAGTGCAACCCTTCAAGTTAAGAAACCCAAAGAAATTGACTCTTTTCAATTATTTTAATTGTAAAATAAACCATAGTTTTTTTAAGAATACAACTTGGACGTTTTGACTTAGAAATTTGATCATACATGCACCAAATTTTACTTTTCTGAAAAGCTTATTTTACTTTTTTTACCTTTTAAATCAACTATTATAATTTGAATTTATGCAAATTTAAAGTACCTTTGTAATTAAATTTCAAACGTTCTCAGTTGAGTACTTTTTATCCAATCGGAATAAGAAAGCAAGTAAAATAAATACCTTTAATGTTAGGTGATGTGTTTTCGTAAAAATAAATTGCATGATCCACTAAATGGTTAAGTAAAATTCACTTTACTGTTTAGGTGGATTTCACTTAAAATAATTTTTACCTAAGTAGTTCAACTCAACTTTTTAGGTACATTTTTCTAAAGTATTAAGTCGATTTTACTTGCAATTTTTCTGCGAGTATATGTAATTGCAATTTGTGTACAATTTCTTATACATTATTATTATTAATGCTATTACTATAATACTATAATTATTATTATAATTATTATTATTATTATTATTATTACTATTATTATTGCTATAATTATTATTATTACTATTTTTGTTATATATTATTGACTATATTGTATACAATAATTATGACAATTTTGTTATCTTAAGCAAGAAAATTGTTATAATTTTATTCAATAATTTATTTGATTGATAGTACCAATTTTCTTCTACGCGTATAACTGAGTTTTTGGAAATTCATCAAAGCGCATTTTAGTTGTATTTTCTCCCTATTAAAATCACTTTTCTAATATTAGGATATGTTATTTATTTATATATTTTATTTATGTGTTATTTAATTAGCGCCAATTTGAGGGAAAGAAGTTTATTTTTTAAAGATTAGTTTTTAAAGTTAATTTTCTTGATTTTAGTGTGAGTCCTGGTTGGGGATATGGACTTAGTCTGGGACATGGAATTGGTCTGGGACATGGAATTGGTCTGGGACATGGAATTGGTCTGGGACATGGAATTGGTCTGGGACATGGATATGGTGTGGGACATGGACTTGGTTTAGGTCATGGAATATGGGGTGGGGGTTGGAATGGTTGGGGAGGTGGATTGAGTAGTTCAAGTTTAGGCTGGCACGGGGCTTGGTACCCTAAAGTGCCTTTAATATATGGAGGCCATGGCCTCAGTGGCTGGCACCATAGAAGATAAATTTTATAATTATAAATAATATTAAATAGAATTAATTTACCAATTAACATCTTTAGCCCATGGCTTTAATTTGAAAACAATATAGAATATTATACATTTTCAGTGTGTAAAGAAAAACATTAATAAAATTTCCAATATCTTTTATGCATTTTGTATAAAAGATTTTGCTTTTGCTTGTAGAATCAAAATTTTAAGTAAAGGAAATTACAAACAATCATCTTCGGTATTAATTTAGTTTATAGGTACAACTATATTTGTAGATTTTAAAGTATCGATAATTTATATATTATTTATTAATCTTGGAATTGTCATAGAATACAAATTCTGTAATATAATTCTATAATTTTGTCTATTCTTTTTTCGTTGATTGAGAAAATGTTGCGAGTTTCACTTTTTTGCAATAGTATTCGTAGATGTAATGAAATCGATGTTTTATTAATAGATTATAAATATTAAATCATTGTCGATTATTATTATTAATGGTATATCTAATTCATAGACTACTTTATGTAAAAAGCAAAAATAAAAGCTATTAAGCGTTTTGTTTCTTAAACCTACCTGAGATCTTTTTTGAATGTAGGTCGTAATTAGTTCTTCACAAATCGTTAAATTCTTGTCTGTGTCCTAAAAATCAAAGTTTGAAATGAACGTGGAAATTTTTAAAAATGATCTTCTGTATACCAATGTTATAAATATATATTAAAATTAATACACATGTATAAAAATACATAGATCACAAATAATTTTATACATATGGAAACAGAAAATGACTGTTTTTCAAATGATTGTTTTTTGTTTTTTTTTGTTATATTAATTGTTGTATTGACTTAATTGTATTGAATTAATTGTATCAAATGAATTGCATTGTATTGAATTAATATTATTCTATTGAAATAAAAATATTTAAAATTATTTCATAACATTAATATTGATAAAAATCATTTTGTAATTGGCAAAAAACAAAATAATTGTAATGTTTCGTGTTTGTAAAAGAAAAGTAATAACCTTTAAAATTGTCCTTAACTCTGAAATTTTCTTTGGCAGTTTTGCTTGCTGTTGTTCCTGCAATACTCGAGCTTCGTACATTTCATGTGGATTTTGACTAAACATTATTGTCAAATTTTATAAAATATTTTAGTAAAATATTGCTCATAAACTTTGTCTGACATGTGCACTACCGTAACTACTTAATATCTAATATGCATATTCGTGCTACGTAGGCAAGTTTGTGTTGCTTCTGTTGCTTAGAAACCAAAATGGTTACTAGTTCAGATAATTATTTTTTAACGTTATTTTTAGTTTTTTCACATAATTATTTGTTATTTCCTTCCGAGCATTATTTAATATAAAATTTTCTTCCATTATGAATTTGACATTGATAGATAAAATTACCGACAGATGGTACTACTTCTTTTACTCACAGAAGATATCGACTGTACAAAAATGATGGAAATGTTCTTTAGAATCTATATATTTTGTAGCATTGTACATACAATTTTTTTAGATTAGATACTCCTTTAGTTATGTTTTACGTTAAACTTATTTCTTATATTATGTTAACGAAAGTGTTAGTTTTTGGAATCTACTTTATCAATAAAACTCTACTGTTACCGACTGCTGATAATTCAGTTATCGTAACCTATGTTTCCATATGAATAACATTATTTTTGATACCAATTTAGTCCAATTTGCAACAAAAATCAATATTAGAGATATTTTATCGGCGCAACTGTTCCATTGATCTGTGCTTCTTAGTGATTCGAGCATTTTGTTATAGAGGGTTGTGACATCAGAGTAACAGATAAGAATACATAAACTTATATTTTGAAAAATTTAGTATCTCGCTCCAAAGTCGTACATCCAAAAAATGGTATCTTTGTCTTAGAACCTAATAACTTTTTAATTGTTTCAAATGATTTTTATTTGTTTAAAATAAATTTTATTTGCAGATTATTAGATAGAGATTATAGTTTAAATTTTATTTGAAATAAATACGAATTTAATTTTATTTGATTTATTATTAATTTATTTTATTATTAAATACAAATTTTATTTACGCCAAACGAAATGTTATTTTTGTCAAATCAATTATTTATTTGCAACAAATCAATTATTTATTTGCAACAACTAAATAAGTTATTAGGTTCTAAGGCAAATATATTGATATTTGATTCAAATAAATTATATTTATTTCAAATAAAAAATTCCTCTGGGCGTGCGTGACAGATCATATTTTAATTGACATTTATTGTTGGATAGAGCAATATTTTAAGAAATATTTAATGAACAACTTCATTGACATCATTAAAATGTACTGAACAGTTCAGCAAACTTTAAATTTTAATATTTTCAATTTTCTAGAACTATTCTCCAGATTTTAATGATGTTAGTGACAAATTGAATGAGAGTTCACTAAATTTTTGGTAAATTATTCCATCATCCAAAAGTAAAGAATACCAACAAAAATTCAATAAACTTATTTCTTACCAGCAAATTTTTTAATATTCAAAAATCCAAAGTCCTATGAAATTTTTGAACTATTACTATACCTAAATTGTTAAAAAATTGCCCTCAATGAAAGCTGAATAGAGCCCAAAATTAGCAATCTCTTAAACGACATTTAGAAATGAGTCTTTCACAAAAGATCTAAACTTAAATGTGATGAAATCGCTCCGACGAAGGGGAACTCATCCTCCCTTCGTTCAGATAAGAGTCAAAGGGTAACTGGGCTCATTTTGCGGTCTGAATTCGCCCTCGAGTGGACACTGGTCAATTGTATGTGAGAATGCAGCATCCCCTTTTTGACACTGGACCAGTTTTTTTCTCCGGCACGAGCCGCTAAACGGAAAAATATACAGGGGAAGACCCTGACACGCGAATGGACAGGTTCTTCATTTCGAAAGAGATGACCCTGGTCTTCTCGGCGAAAAATAGAGCGCTCTACATCAGGTGGAAACTGGTCCAGCTCTCATCCCCACAGTCTCCTTGTTTTCCGGTCACAGAGCAAATATCATTCAGATCAAAGGTCCCTCATCCCGCAAGTGACCTCTTTTAGGCTCAGGTGTCAAACTGGTCCATTCTCGTATTCATTTACTAAATTGAAATATACCATCTGTGATTTCTGTTAACTTTATTAGTATACATTTTTTGTTTATCTTTTATTTCTTGCTTTTATAATTTTTTAGATTTTTTAATTTAATAGTAAAATTGGCCTTTAATTAATCCATAAAAAACTTCTCGAATGAGACTGATTATTATTATTACTTTATTATTATTACTTTATTATTATTATTATTATTATTATTATTACTATATTACTATTATCTTAATTTTATTATTATAATTATTATAATTATTATTATTATTTTATTATCATTACCACAATTACTATTATGATTTTTATATTTTTTTCAAGAACTTTTATTATTTAAATTATCTCAATTCTTTGATTATAAGAAACACGAAAATTATCGTTATCAGTTGACTGTTGATAATTAATGGAAACGATTTGTTTATATTATACAACTCGAGAGAGCCGAATTTAATTTATAATAAGTAAATATAAAATTAGCATGCAAATTGATTTTTTTTGTCATGAGTTTTTTGTGTGTCTGGATAGAATGAGGGAGTTAGAGTGATATTTGGTAAAGGCTGGAAGAGACAAAGAAGCCGAGGCACTCAATCAAAGGGATGCGAAAACAAAAGTGCCTTGACGATCGTGTCACATGAGACGTCGAAACCAGCCCACATTGGCCACTTCTTTCACCCGTCTATCATTCGTTTACCCTCTAAAGAGGACATTTTTCTCAAAGAGGACATTTGCTTTCTAACGGTTTTTTTTACCAGTCATTGTACCGATTTATCTCGACTACCTTTCAGTGCTTACTCTTTTGTCAATCGAATTACAAAAGAAACTTTGGATAAATCGCTATAAACATACCGCCCCCTTTTTTCAAGTTCACATCATTTTGTCTTTTTCATTCGAAAATTTGCATTGTCTGGCAATTATTTATTCTCTTGTTTTTAAAAATCTGTCGTTTATCTGTAAGGAGAAATATTTTATTAAAATTATAGTATTATTAAATTCTCATTTTCGCATTCTTCAATAAAAAATTTATCTGGTTGAAATAACTGGTTGAAATAAATAAATTTTTATTTAAAAATAAATAAGCACTTTGGTTAAATAGGCCTTTACTACTCTTTCTGTATAAAGTAACCAGAACTTCTAGTTCCTTTAACCAGAATTCTGGTTAACTTAACAGAAATTCTACTTCGATTCACTACAATTCTAGTTAATTTAACCAGAAAAGTAGAAAGGGCATTTTCGCATTGAACATTATAGCAATTAACCAGAATTCTAGTTATTTGGACCAGACATTTCTATCAGCGTTTAATCATCTTTTATTCACTTGCTTCTCCGTATTAGCAGAAAATATTACAATCGTTAAATTGAAAAATCCGCTTTGATATTCCGTGAATATTCAACTGGATTACTGTTCTACAGTGATACAGAAATATATAAAGAAAAATATCAGATATGAAATTTGTAAAACACAACATAAAGTAAGAGGGAAGAAAGTAAATATTTTACAAGGGATTTTTACACAAATGACTGTGACAGTCTCGATTTTATTATTCTGGGATTTTGCGAGGTACTGGATCGTGGGTGGTGGATTCATAGGTGCCACTATACCTCATAGTACCTGTTCATATTGGACGATGCTATTACATTGGAACACCCTATATAGCGAGAGTATTTGTTTTACTGTCTGACTGCTGGCATTGGTTGAGAACGTGTTCTGCATTCTTGAAATCGTGCCACCCTTGTTACTGCATACACACCCCAAGAGCTGGCGATCGTAAAAATTCTTAACTCCTTTAATGGCACCCTCTCTGAATCTTTCTCTCGGCAAATAATCTTTCACGTGGATTTCTCTCGAATACTCACTCTTCATGTTGCACTGCAGTCGTTTCCCAACCAGGAAAATACTCATTTTGACCATTCGTAACATTTTTACTGCTTCTCTTTCCCAAAATTTAAATGTAGTGAAAACCTTTCGGGATCAACTTTACATTTTATTTGAATTTTATTGTGTGGTGAGGGAGATAAAATAATTATTATTCAAGTAATTATTTTAGTAATTTAAGTAATTATTTTAGTAATTTAAGTAATTATGTAAGTCATTATTTAATTTCTCAGGGTGCATATCTTTCCTCTTTTATAGAAATAATTGATTGATTACGATTGAAAATAATTGAAGCTTCTAATTATTTGATTTGTCTTAACTGAATTAGAATCGTTCCTAATTGTCTTTATTCATGTTAATCATCTCGAATAATTTTCACTTATCACTACACTGCAAAAACTGGTGTCTTTGTATAAGACACTTAAATGTCTTATTTCCGTTTTTAGACGCAAAAGATGTTTTATAATTTAAGACATTCAGTATTTAAGACATTTGAAAATGTCTAAACGTCTTCCGGTAAGACACCAAGAAGATACCAGTTTTTGTAGTGGTATTATTATTATAATAATGATTCAGACAATAAATAAAGATTGTGTGGACGTATAAAAAAGAAAATGTTGTTTTTCAATGCAACATCTGTTAAATTCCAATTGAATTAAAACTCTACAGGCACATGCTTGTAAAAATCCAAGTACGCCTTGGAATTTAACAGCGTTGCATTGAAAATTAACAAATTTCTGCTCTGTGCAGCAGTCTTCAGGTTAAAGTTAAAATGCTACGTAATATTTTGAACACTGATACACAGAAAAAGCAAAACGTTATTTTCCAATGCAAGACCTGTTAAATTCCAAGTTAAATTGGAATTCTACAGGCATATTTCTGAAAAAAGTTAAATTTTACCTTAATTTTTGTTCAGTATAATCCAAGAATATAATTCTTTTCCTGTTTAAATATAAAATAAAAAAGTTAATTGAATGCTAGAAAATTGGATTCAGGTTTAAATATAAACTGTAAATAATCGGAGATGGTCACGTGATGTTAGAGCTAGGAATGCATAAGGTATGAGAGTCTTTGGTGGGGTAGATTTGAAAAAACGAAAACGTCCAGTATTTTGTTGAATCCTAATTTACGACTGGGATTCAGGACGTTTATGTCTTTCCGATATATAGGATCGTTCTCGTGGAAAACGCACGTCGACGAATCTCCTCGTCTCGTCGCGTATCTCCAAAGCACGCGACGTGCTAAGAAAGAAAAGTTCATCTTTGTTTTCATCTTTAGTTTTCAGTTTTCGAAAGTTGAAAAAAAAACAATTGTTTTTTGTATCAAGCGTTTCTAAATAGTTATAAAATTTGTTTTCCAGAATAATGTTAATATTAATAATGATAATTATTATTATTATTATTATTATTATTATTATTATTATTATTATTATTATTATTATTATTATTATTATTATTATTATACATACATACATACATAATTTAACGTACATTAATAGACACAAAATTTGATAAAAACTAATTTGTTTAACAATTCTAATTTCGACGAATCTAAAGATTTTACAAATTGACTCTAAGACGTGAATAATTTCTGAATGCGGGCGGTAGAAATTAATTAAGATGTAATAACAATAGTATAGAATTAATTAAATGTAAGCAGGCAACTTGAGTCTCGATTAGCATATTAATCTGGTTACGTTCAATAAATATATCAGAGGGCAAAAGGGGATTACATAAGCTAATAATTATTGGCTTATGTATTTCATTTCCCAAGGATTATAATTTATAATTCCTAAGGAAATGAAATACAGTTTCTAGATGGCAGTATCGATTCGATTGCGATTTCTCTCGGTGTCATAAAATCGTTGACAACCGGAGATGAAATGAAATTGGAAATTTTCGACTTTTTCCACCTCGAAGGGGTGTTAAATTCTCTGTGAGATTCAATTGGCCGGTGGTCCAGAATCTTGAAAGATTTCCTGTCCGGAAGAAACTTGCCGATTGGTTTGTTCATGGATTTTCAAAGCATAACACCTTTTCCGATTTCTCACGCTCTTCTTGCCGACTGGGAATCCCCTGGAATTTCAGCCAAGCGTGAAATCATCGTTAAAGGAAGAAAAATACTCTCCCTTTACTTGTACCGGATGAATTTTAAAGGAAAGGGGATGTCGATTGCGCATCCGATTGATATTAAAACGTGATTACTTGCCTCAGAATTAGTTACGCGATATTATTTTACTTGACATTTTTATTTCGTTTATTTAGTACTTTTTACTTGTAACTATTTAGTTCCATCTTTCAGATATTAACGAATTTATCTAATTTTTCTCGATTCTGAGTCTTCTTTGTATTATCAAATCTATTTTGTGTCACATTTTGTTACATAAAGCTACTCTCTAAATCTGAATTAGTCAAATATAACTAATTATTAGTAAAAACTAACTACTTTATTAGTTCAAACTAATTTATTAGTTAAATATGACTAATTTATTAGTAAAAAATAACTAATCCAATTAGTAAAAATTAACTGATTCAATTAGTTATGTTTAACTAATAAATTAGTCATATTTGACTAAAATTATTTTTATTATTACTATTATTATTTTTTACTAATAATTATTTATATTTGACTAATTGAATCAGTGACTGACTTTTCACTATTAAATTAGTTATTTTTGACTCATTCTGATTTAGAGAGGAAATAAATAAAGCTAAATTTTATCACACAAAGCTAAAATAAGAAATTTAATTGCTTTTATAAATTTAGTGATCTCTTCACTGAAAGAAATGTCTGGTTAACATAACCAGAAAGGAATGTTAAATGTGCCCTTACTATTTTTTCCTGGTTAAATTAACTAGAATTTTTATAAACTTAACAAAAATTCCAGTTAACTTAACCAAAACTCTGGTTGATGTAACTAAAATTATCCTATAGTTAATTTAACCAGAAAATATATTAAGGGCATATTTAACATTCCTTTCTTGTTAAGTTAACCAGACATTTTTTTCAGTCTTGATATCGACAAAAAAACTTTTCTTTGCAGTTTCCTAAATGTTTCTTAATTTCGTGTTCAGTTTAGATATCAATTTTAATACTCATAAGTATGAAGGACTTATACGAAACCACAATGTTCATATTTCTTTTAATTTCTCGTATAGATTTGAATAACATTTATTTTAAAGTTTAAAGCAGTACATTTATAAAAGTTAATGTGTCTACATATGTTAACATTAATTTTAAATTTAGAGTTATTTCGTTGGATACAGAACTCTATACAAAATTAAATAGTTTTATATCGAGTTCTGTATCCAGAGGAATAACTCTAAATTTAAAATTAATTTTAACATTTTAGCTATGTAGACACAATTTTTATGAATTACATGTACTAATTCTGACTTTAAAATAAATCTTTTTCAATTCTACGTGAAATTTTAAAAAATATAAAAATTGTATTTTGGTTTCGTGTAAGACTCTGATAATTGTTTTTTTATATTTATTTATATTTTCCTGATCAACAACCAAAAACACCTTTTTTAAAATCTGATAATTGTTATTTGTCTTTTGAAATAATTAGCAGAATAATTTATAAAGGTACATCAAAATAATATCAAATTATCAATAGAAAGGCTATATATCTGTTACTATTCCTTGTTATATTTTTCAAAAATTTATTTGAAAATTGCACTTTTTACTACCATATAGTGCGCTACATGGTAATTTTCGTTTTAGCGTAAAATTAATTATTCCAAAAGGGAATATAAAAGGAATATGGTGTCTATCGGGAAAGAAGCTAAGAGGCCATAAACTGCCATTTCCAGAATCGATCTTTAATACTCCCTCGTTGTTGCTGGCAATATTTAGTAACATAAACAGTTCCACTTCCATTTGAGAATCTTCTTATCTAAGACATCCCATCCCTTGATACCCAGTCTGGGATCTTGGTCTTCTTATATTCGGTCACTATCCCTGTAGACCGTAGATGGTAAAGTGGGTGGTGGGTGGTCGAGGGGAATGAGACTTGGGGGGAGAGAATTTATAGCATCTCAGCAAACCTTTAGGGGGATGAGGGCACCACCCACAGACTCAATGTTTTCTGCAGGGAAAGTCGGAAGTCGAGTCGAACCCTGGCCAGGACTAGCCGCTTCCCATACATCTTCCTAAGAGACCGGATAGGTTTAGTCCCCTCAGTTCCTACCAAAAAAATCCCCAAAAATCGAGAAATCACCCACTCGACTTGCCATAACTCACAACTGCGAGACAACGCTTATCTCTGCCTTTCCAGAAAATTTCGACTCTCGATCTTCAATTGAAACTGGAAACGGAATTTTTTAAGCGAAACTTGACGCGCAATAGGAGCGCTTTATTGGGAGATTTAGTCGGACGAACGGGTCCCTCCATTTTCCGAATGGACTTTTGACCCCGCCATCCCTCGTCGGGTCGCTATGCTTTTTATTAGACTCCATTGGATCACCCGTTATATATATTTATGCGTGCATATGTGTCGGTGTATGTGGCATATGTGCAATTTTGCGCGTGTTAGTGATCTTTCTTTTTTGTGAACGTCGGGAGTGAATGTGTGACTAGGATAGTGGCTATGTTCAGGGCGAAGGGACAGCCCCATTCGGCAAATTAACTGCGTTGGAACGGGACCCTGCATTTTTTACGCTTTTCTCGACTTCGGACGCGGCCATTTTACGCTGGATTTTCTGTAAGGAATGAGGTACTCTATCGGTCTTTGGGAAAAGGAGGGCGAAGGGTCCCGGGAAAGAGATGAGGCAGGAGAGGATGAAGGGCGGTTTAGGGTTGTTAAATCGATCCGAGGGTGGTCAGAATGTAAATTCTGACCTCATGTACATTTTTACAGACGCTATCCCACCACACTATTTCCTTCCCCATGACGCCCTTTACTTTTCATAAAACAGAGAAATGAGATACCTAGAAAGAAAAATTACCACTTTTACTAGATATTTTCCTCTACGCGATAAGGATATTTGTTTTACGCCATTTCATCATGTTCTCATTTGATTTAAATTGCTGAGATTTCCATTCCAACGTTTATTAATTTTTCCGATTATGTTTAATCAGTTTTGATTAAAAATAATTTTATACTTTCAAAAACTACCAGGGAATATTTTCTTGAGCAGGGGCTTATTTAACAGAGATATCTAACCGAAAATTCTATGTCAAATCGCAAAATTTTTGAAAAGGATCATGTCTTAATATTTCATTTTTTGTGCTTCAAAATAAATGTGTGACGCTCCATGAGAAAAGGGACCTTCCGCGCTTTTGCATAAGGTCATTATTACTATGTTATAATGCTGCAGAAGCGACCTTATTAAAGCGCGTAAGGTCCCTTTTCTTGTGGAACGTCACATTTATGTAGGAGGTTATCTTTTTAAAAAAAGCAAAAAAGTGACTTCTTAAAATCACAGTAAATCAGGCAAAATTATTCTTACCCCCAAAATAGGGGGGCTAAAATGACGCAGTAACTTTATTTTTACCCCTTTCTTTGAAGTCAAAATAATTCTGCATGATTTGTATTGTTGATGAATAAATTTGAATAAATAATTATTAAGTTTGAATTATTATAAAGACATTTTATTTTAAAGTTTGATAATCAGTTTTTGAAGAGAGACTATTCACAGTTTAGACTAATAACAATAAATAGTCACTTTTAAACTCTTTCATAAAGAAAATTAGGATTTAACAGTGACTATATTAAAATTGAAAGTGTAGGATCGATTTTTAACATTGTTACTATTAAATTCTAATTTTCCCCATATGAAACAATTGAAAAGTTTTTTATTTGATAGTGATGATTTATTTATTAATTCAAACTATGAATCATAACTACGAATAATCTCACTTTCAAAAAATGACTATCAAATTATCAAATGAATTAATGAAATTCCGAAATAAATTGTCTTTCCGTAGTTTATACATTAAAATCAATAATTCTCAATACTTCAATTTATTGACTCATTTTGATTTTTGTTAATACTCTAATAATTATTATTAAGAGTGCTATATGTGATTATTACATTATTATATTATTAAATGTGATTATTTACATTTTGATCAACACGAATCATAATTTATTAAATTCAATTATTTTAATTTCTTAATTAAATGATTGAATTCAACGATATTTTAATTTCTATTATTTGAAACTTATGAATTGGAATTCTAATTGATTCAAATTTGAATTCTAATTGATTCAAATTTGAATTCATTGTAACTTTATTTTAAGATCCAAAAGAGAATGAAAGTACCGTAAACTGCTTTAACACATTTTTTCACGAATTATAAAGTATAAAGAGAAACAAGTGAGAGCGAAAGTTTCATCAGACGCACAAAATTAGAGGTAAAACTTAAAAGGCTTAGCAAGCTAAGGTTTTAAAGTAGAGCGCCCCAGATGGTGTAATCGATTTGCGTAAGACATGTTTCAAAGTCAAAGAATTTATTAAATTTCTCTTTTACATTTTGTGACGAATAGAATTTTATGCCAAAATTACAAGCAAAACTCTGTTTTTCAAACAAAATCCAAAATAGACAAAAAACGTTGATTTCACTTAACGCCCAATAGAAAAACTGACAATTTTCATCATTAAAGAATAATAGAATCGTAAATTGTAGGATAAGATGATAAATATTGATTGAAATGTGGAATATTAAGAAGATTTGAGAATTGGGTGAAATTTGTGCAGTGTAGCTTTTGTGAGTGAAATATTCAGGATCGATTGAAGATAACTTTCTTGAATAGGTGATCACGTAAAACTGATTTAGCAATTTGCCCATTCCGAGACGCGATCTTAGTTCAAATTGAGTATAGTCCAAGTCTTACTCGGGTGAACCACTACTAATCCAATACCCGAGATCCCAAGACGTCCTCAAGAACGGAGAAGGCAACTGAAGAGAGACAGGAAGACAGCAAGAGAGATATGCAAAGGTATAATATCGCCTATGCAAATAGCCTTTAGACTTAGACAGCTCGAATATACTTTGGGGTTCTTGGTCCAACTTACCCTCTACTTACTTCAAAACGATAGATTTTGTGTCTCTCAGACATAACACAACATTTTTTTTCACTATTCAATTAATAATGTTAAAGAGAATTTTATATTTGTGACTAAAATTACACTCTAAATCTGAATCAGCCAAATTCTGCTGACAATCAGTCAATATTGACTGATTCTCCGTGGAATTTATTTTATCAATTAAATTCGATTGAAAGTGGAAATCAGTCAGTATTGACTGCTTCTTAGTTGACTTTATTTCTTCAGTCAAATTTTCAGTTATTAAAGTGATATTTCACTGATTGCCAGTAGCATTTCACTGATTGTCAGTAGCATTTCACTGATTGTCATTGGAATTTGACTGATAAATCAATTGGCATCCATACTGAATAAATCAGTCAATCTACTGTATCAACTGCCGGTAAACACGTTTCACTGGTTTTTCAGTCAAATTCTACTTACAATCAATGAAATTAGTTTCCATTATTTTATCAGTCTAATTTGACTGATTCAAATTAAGAGTGTAGTTTTAATTCACTCATTGCAAATTAAAAGTTTTTTTTAAATATTAGGCGTGTTCTAATAGAGATATCTAATGTGACGTCATCCGGGTCGCGCGCGATAACTTCCCGTAGATTTTTATTTTACCGACATACATATAGATATATAAATATCATTAA
>WNHD01000547.1:0-44151 GCA_011057455.1 Ganaspis sp. Gsp50
TCTTCTTGTATACAGACCCTTTTCTGCTTAATCCTTATAAAGGACAGAATTTTTATCTTTTCTAATTTGGTCATTACAGTGGTTCCTGAAATTTCTTCCACTTTGTGTTGTTGAAGGTCTTTGTGCATCATCGTAATTTTCTATTGGAATAATTTCTATATAGAAACTAAAAACAACAATGATGTTAATCACAACATTGTGACTGTGTTTTAATGAAATAAGCTTTAATCATTAATATTATATTTATTTATTACATGTGAATAATATTTACCTTGCAAAAAACACACCAATTCTCAGAGCTTTATAAGTCTTCTTGTATGGAGAACCTTTTCTGCTTAATCCTTATAAAGGACAGAATTTTTATCTTTTCTAATTTGGTTATTGCAGTGGTTCCTGAAGTTTTTACCAATTTGTGTTGTTAAGGGAATTTGTGCAACATCATAGTTTTCTATTGCAATAATTTCTGTATAGAAAATAAAAACAACAATCACTGGAATTTAATGAAATCAGATTTAAACATATAAATTGTATTTATATATTTGTTATGAATATTTTTTACCTTGCATCATATACTCCAATTCTCGATTATTTTTGTAGAAAATACTTTTGTAGAAAATCATTTTTTTTAATTGAAGAAACAATTTAGAAATTTGTTTCTCTTTTTTCATCCAATCTGTCCCTTCGGTCTTCTTCACTTTATGTTGTGTAGGAACGTCGTGGACCATTTTTATATATTATCCTAAATGGTATTAAAATATTATATATAATAATATTTTATAAATGGTATTAAAATATGATATATAATTTTGAATATTATTAACCTTGCAGAACTATCTCCAATTATCTATTGTTTAACAATCCTGCATTTGCAAAAATCTTTTGTTTTGTATTGTAACAAAGGATTTAAAGGAGTTTTTCTCTTTCTCGGCCATTGAAGTCGTTCCTGTGATTCTCCCCATTTTATGTTGTGGATGGACTTTATGAATTACTCTTACATTTAATCCTAATAATTTCTATATAAAAAAACATAAGAAGTTAATCACAACACATTGTCACTGTAATTTAAAAACATTCGTTTTAAACATGAGACTGTTATTTGAATATTTTATATGAATATTATTAACCTTACAGATCAAATAAAATAATTGCTTTTTTATATGGATTATCTCTGAAATCAGTCGTTTTGTATAATCAAATTTACAATCAATAATCTTAGTGTTATCGAAGTCAAAAAAACGATTATTACTCATTTAATGCTCATAAACTACAGACTCAGAATTTTTTGTTTTTTTGTGTTCATTAATTCTGGTTTTATGAGTACGATTCGTTTCACCAGTATAGGTAGCGGGACAGTCGTTGCAATTGAATTTATAAACAATATTATTTGTCAGCCATTTATTTATACTATTTTTTCGCAATTTTATGTTAGAGCGAAGATATTTATTGATTACAGAAATTGGTAGTAAGATGCAGTTTTAAATATTAGATATTAGATAATAGAATAAATATTAGATAATATTATCAAAATATAAAATATCAAAATATACAAAATATTAGATAATAGAGAATAATTATTATTGAACGGAAAACAAGCCTTATGACAATGTTTATAAACTGGAGAAGTATTTTTACTGTCTTTTCTTATTGGTACCTGATAAAAATTTAAATTAATTAGATCTATTCTTTAAATCTTTATTAATAAGTTTCAAAGGATAATCATTATAGAGTAAAATTTCGGGAAAATTCATTCCTTCTTCCCTATTCGCTATTATTCATATTTTTTTCGATTTGAATCTGCAAGAGTTACCAAGAAAAAGATAGTTGTGATCGAAGTTGGCAAGGCTTAATTCACGTGAAAGATATTCCTGGGTTTGAGGCAAACTCTTTCCGCATTTCCACGTATCCTGACAGACGAAGGGTATTACAAAGGACCTCCAACATTGAAAGAAAGCCGCCAGAGATGCCGCATAAGCGGACCATATCCTCTGCGTAATTAGCTTCGAGTCCGTCTGCCTCTAGTGACACCCTTCTAAATCCATCGACAAAAATCCTAGTTACTCCCTCCATCGTAATTAAAAACGTACTGCTAACTTCAAGCGACTTTCACTCCTTCCGCGTAATTTTATCTTACGCCTCTATACACACCCTTTAAAAACCACTTCAATGATTCATACGTAAAAACTGGGACACGTGTTTAGGAAAAAAATGCACTAAAATTAATTGTCACGTCGTCACATTAATTATTCGTTCCACAATTAAATAGACAATTTCTAAATGTAGATCATTGTCTTATTAAGCTATGCAATTAACCATTTTACAGCAAGGATTAAAACAAATTGCTTGATAAATTAATCAATAAAATACATTCCAAATTAAAAATAATAATAAATAGTATTTAAACTCTGTAAAAGGCTGTAAGAAGTGTAAAACATGTTTTACAATTTCCAATTTCTGCAGAAATTGGAAATACCAAAATAAATTATTCTAATTCTATTCTAATTCTAATAGTTAAACTGCAATAATGAAGTAATTATAATTCTAGCACTCTCAAGACTTGTCGAGATCAAAACGTTTTTAATCTTATCTTATTTGATGAAAAAAAATAAATAGCGATGTTATAAATACTGGTGTAAGGATCCAGGTGTCCTATTATCATCCTTGGTAAGAAACTGTTTCCTTTAGGTTCTTGAAAAAACAAGTCTTAAGTTCAAATTCTTACAATATGGAAATAACTGTTTTCGTTATAACATTTAATTATTTCATGTCAAAATGATAATAATACTGTTCAAAGTGTAAAAATGTTATTCAAACATTAATCCATTCAGAAACCAACTGGCCAAAATATATTACGTAAAACCCTCAGTAATAAAATAGATTAATTTGAATTTGTAGTACTAAATAGAAAATGCTCAAATTATTCGTTTGAAAGAATAAATCTAATATTCAAAGACACACAACTAATTTTTAAAATGAATCCATATCGATATCGATTTAACGAACAACAAAATTGTGCTAAACTTTTTAAACTATTTTACTGCCTCATAAATAGTTTCTTGCAACTACTGCATCGCTCTAAAATTTGCATTACTTATTATAATTTAATAGACAAAAGCAAATTTAATAACTGACGTTCTGGAAAAAAGAATTGCAAATGACATTATACTACTCTTCTTTAGGATATGACTGGACTCTACTTCCGGTTACTGCACGAGCTGGTGGACGAAGAAATGCTCATGTAAAACGACCAATGAATGCTTTTATGGTATGGGCTCAAGCTGCAAGAAGAAGACTTGCTGATCAGTATCCTCAACTTCACAATGCTGAATTATCCAAAACATTAGGAAGATTGTGGAGGTATAATAATTGAAAAATGACATTATCTATGTCGAAGTTAATGTAACTATTGTTTTCCATTGTAATTTGCAGTTATTATTTTTACCGTGAATTTATTGTTAATTACTAGAGAATCTTCAATTAACGAATAATTATCATATTCTTACTTTTAATGTATTGACAACAGAAAAATTTATAAAAACTTTTCATTTTTTTTTATAGAAAAGTAGAATATATTTTATATAATAATCGTTATATAAAAAAAAATTAAGGAAATAAAATAATATAGCAAACGTAATAGTTTACAACTGAGTTAATTATAAATTGGAAAATTATAGTGGCACAACAGTTTATATTAAAAAGAAAGGGATAATTAAAAATTCCGCATCCTTTACATTTATAATTTTCTTTAGCCACTCTTTTACGTCTGTTCTGGTCCAATATTTCTCCATTTCTATGTCTTTCTTAAATTCTTTGTAATAAGCACAATACATTGACTTATCTATTTTTTTCCAGTCATTTTGTATTACTTTTTTTTCTTTAAATTTGATTATCTCTATTATTTTTTGTTCTATTACTTCTATTGGTTGATTGTTAGTCTAATATTTGCCCAGATTTTGTATGTAATTTTGTACGTAATTAATTTAATATGTAATTTTCTGTTTAAATAATATTTTATTTGTCATTTTCGATTCTTATCAAAAGTATCAAACCTTTTAAATTATGTTACCAAAGGATCCTCAGTGATGTCGAAAAGCAGCCTTTTATAGATGAAGCCGAAAGATTGCGCAATGCCCACAAGCAGCTTCATCCTCATTATAAGGTTTGTCTTTATTCTGAAAACAAACAAACAAAATTTTTAAAGCCTCCCAAAGTAAAAACTTATTTTTAATTACAGTATCAGCCACGGAGAAGGAAACCGAAGCCAGATGATCAAGTGAGTATTTTGAATCATCGGAGTTCCTTGCCCCTTACGTCATTAGAATCTGCCAGCTCATCCAACTGCAGTTATAGTAGACTCTACTCTGAAAGTTCAAAAACAAATCCTAGGTATCAACCATACGATAAATCCATGGTAACGTACAGTGATCCATCTTTGAAACCCTACCAGGATTTGTCAAAAGGGACTTATCCCGAGGCAATCAAGTGTCCAGCCGAACACTACAATAAAACATATGAGTTATCTGAAAAAAATTATCCAGATTCGAAGTACTTGGAGTCGACGACAAAGTCTTTAGAAAATGGTTTAAAGTATCCTGAAGTTCAATCAAAGTCCTACGATCTTTCTAGGAGTTACGAGCTGCCAAAATACCCTGAAACAAAAACTTTTCCGGAGAATTTAAAATTTCCGGATGCAAGTAACTCAACCAAACCATATGCCTATGTTCATGGTCAATATTATCCTGCACCTGAAGGCTATCCTATCCACGAGGAAGGTGATTATCAGCCTCAAACGGTACCGCCACACTCGTTTTATCCTTATATTTCTCCTTCTATGACGCAACCGCCTTACTATATGGGTCCTCGGTGCTAATCTCTATTTGCATTTTCTGTGTAAAGAAATTTCCTATTTAGAAAAAAGTGCCTTTTTGAAATTTCGTTTACTAATAGATGCTATGCAAAGTATTTTAAGGTGTTTGTAATTTAATTTGTTTTTAATTTAAAATGTAATCATTGTAATTTGTGATTTAAAATTTGAGTTTGTAATTGAAACATTGACAATGAAAGGTGTAATTAAAAATTTGGATATTGTAATTAGTAATTTAACAATTGACAATTGCAATTTGTAATTTAAAAATTAGCAATTTGTAATTAAAATTTGTTAACTGTAATTTGCAATTGAATTATTACGCTATGTTTAAATGCCGACGTTGAACTTTGCCTTAAAGTAAAATTACACATAAGAATGGTACTTAATATTTTATATAGTTTAAGATAGAAATATTTCTGAAATATATGTATATTTTACTTATTTGGAATTGTGACTGTAAGTGTTACTATACATGGTTTGAATTTTATTTTTTAAGATAAAGAGAAGTTCGTAATTTCTCTGATATATAATTTAATAACTATTTATTAAAGCAAAACTAAAACAATTAAGAATCTGGATTTTATTTGAGTTTGAGACCCATTATTGTAAATATTTTTTTACAAGTTGTAATCTTTTATAAATGTGCACATGAGAAACATTTGTTTGTACTACTTGTGATATTTTTAGCGTCCTGAGTTATTAAATTATACATTAAATAAAATCACATAGATTACTTTTTAATCTCAAATAAATGTATGGTCCTGACAATGAAACTAAACATATTTATAGAATTCTTTTTTATTAATAGCAAAAATTCCTGAGCTACTTCTATAATGTTACAAAACATAATAGATCATTCATAGTAATTTACATGATAAGATTCATAATTTACAATAATGGTTTAATAAAACCTCTATTGTGCATCAGAGTCAAATTATTAGGACAACTTTATTTTACTAAAGCTAACTTTGAAAAAACGGACATTTGAACAATAATCGATGGCACGCATTAAAAACTACTTTTGAAGTACTTTATATATATCATTTTCATTATTTCTTGTATGAAAAACGTATTGTCAATGCTTAAAATAAAATTTGTCCTTCCACTGCAATATTATCAAACTGACCTTCTTTAAATTTGTGCTGGTATTATAATTATTAACTATAGTTAATTAACTTTAATTTAATTTACTTTTATAATAATTTACTCTTACAATTATTTACTTTAAAAACTATAAACTATTATAATAATTAACTATTTTATTTATTTACTATTTGAAATATATATAATAAGTCGTTACCAAATTCTTTGCAGAATTTGGTGTTTTAAAACAAATTATAACTTAATGAAACTAGAGTTTCAGAAAAACAAATAAAAAATAAGCAAAAATAGAAAAATAAACATTTAATTAATTTTAAAAGACAAATTCAACATTCAAAAAGTTTGAAAATAATACTTTTTGTGACAAATAATTTTAGCAGCACACAAAAATTAATTAAAATGACTTTATGATAAAATAATGATTTATAGTTTTATCTTATCAAAGTAAGGTCAAGATCAATATTATTAATATTTTTTACCTATTTATCATCAAGATTATTCATATATATCATTATCAATCATGTACAATATTTTAAAAATTGAATATTTAACTTAAATTAGCTATGAAAATGAATTAACTACTAAAGGTAAATTAACTATTAAAAATGAAAATATAAGACTTACTTTTAAAGAGATTCTATCAAGGCTTATATATTAATTTACAATTAAATATTAATATTGTACTATAATCTACCTTTGGACTTGAAAGCGTTGTTGACTATTAGAGCTGATTTTTTACAAAGCTCAGACGTTATATACAATAAACAATTTTATTATAATTAATTTTCAAAAACATAATTTCTACAGGAAAAAAAGTAAATATTTCAATACAAACAAAGTTTCAGAACAGCGATTGGTCAACATTAACCCTGATTAAAATTTTCGTCTTTTTATAATTTGAACTTGTCAATTTAATGCTTAATTTGTTTTAAAGAGTGATTAGACAGTTGAAACAAAAGTTCGTCTAAATGCATTATTTTTCTTTTTCAAATTGAAAAAAAATTTAAAACAATGTTTTTTAGTGGAAATAAAGTAAATTTAAAACAAAGTGAATTGGTAAATTTAACATTTTTGCTGAATATTTAACTAACCTGTAATCTTTTGGACCTAAGGTCCCTTTCATCGGAGTGTGACACATTTTATTGGAAATATGATTTATTTTATTTTTATTAGAAAAAACATAGCATGAAAATATTGTTTTTATAAGTTAAAACGCAAAATAATGCAATTGGAGTAGTGTCTATTTTGATTTGCTGTCCGAATTCTCTCTTATTTGATTGCACCATTTGGATATCTAAAAAACCTAAAATATTTTTACAAACTTCGTTTCTTGAACACTTTCAACGAAATGTTTTTCTAAGATTTTTAAGAAAGATTCCTTTAAAAACTTTCAAAGTATCTGCTTTGAACTTTAAAACATCATTTCTCAATGACTTGGAAAACTTGCAAAAATTGCAAGACTTGCAAGAGTTTCTTAAAAATCTTCAAAACAGTTTTCTAAAGGATTTTTAAACATTGATTCTTAAAGATTATCAAAAGATTTTTTCGTAAAGATTTTCAAAACATCTTTTCGTGAAGATTCTCAAAACATCTTTTCGTGAAGATTCTCAAAACATCTTTTCCAAAAGATTTTCAAAACACCTTTTCCTAAAGATTTTCAAAACACCTTTTTTCAGACTTAAAATTACCTATTTTCAAAGACATCGCAATCATCTCTTAGTTATTAAATAAAGACTAAATCATCTAAAACATAAAGTTCAACTGTATTCTGAGAGGTAGAAAGTTTCAATTCGAAAATGTTATAAAACTGATAAAATTAGAGTTTATTGATTGAAGTGGCTCAGCGCTGATTCTGGCATCAATACGTGCCTTGAGCCATTGAATTCATGACAGCAGCAAGCTCTTTAATTTGATCCCTATTGGCATGCATAAACGCCTTAGCATTCCATATCATTTCACCTAAAATAATATCACTTTTCTCGTCCATGGCAACCTCCTTGGTTAACTGAGGATTAAACCGGTAATAAGGGACTCCAATCATCGAACACCAAGTTCTGGCTCGATCAACAACCCTCCCATCACTAGCAGTAGCCTGATCAACCAGCAGATAACCCAGAGTAGAAACTCCCATCGCCAGTTTTGCAGCATCCCACAATCCTTCCGGTTTGAACACATCTATTTCCTTCAAAGGAGTCACCGGAATCAACCCAGTTCCAATCGAAACTACCACGGACAACGGAACAACCTCATCCGTTCTTCCAATAGCTTCCAGTGCCAAATTATACTCATAAATTTCCGTCATAGCATCAAGAGTAGGATTATTAGCAATGAGTCCACCATCCAAAAATCTTCCAAAAGCTCTAAAGTAAGAAGGAGCCGCTCCAGTAGCTCTTGCCGCTTTCCAGAGCAACTGCTCCTTCGGGTCCAAAGTCTCCTTGAATTTCGAACTCGTCGAAACATTCATCAAAACACTAGGCGAGTCGTAGTTCCTGAACAAATGCAAGTCCACTGGTTTCCGGTCAGCAAGAACACCCGTGATCATCACCTTGGGACCTCTGATGTCAGTCATGACTTTATCAGCTCCCAGACAGTCTTTCAAGATCTTTTCGAAAGGTTCGCTATTGTAGGGTCTCATTCCCACGAAGGCTTCTTCCTTCAAACGGAAGTAGAGAGCCTGACATTCTTTCAAACTCTTTCCAGCAGCCAGTCCAAGTGCCAAGATCCCACCTGTCGAGGTTCCAGCGATCCAGTCGAAATACGCGACTATCGGTTTTCCAAGAACAGACTCCACCTCGAGAAGAGTTTGTATGAGCACTAATCCACGAATCCCTCCTCCATCCAGACACAGCAGTCTTCCACCTCTCAAGGGCGTTCGTTTCTTCGACGCCAGTTTCTCCATACTCGCGACGTAGAGCATTTGATCCAAAACCGTCCTGGGAACAGCTGTCGGTGGTTCCGGTGGAGCTACTCCATTGTACTCTTCATTATGTTTGCATCCTGTGTGGCAGTGGGACATCTTCTCATCGCAACGATCCGCTCCTACTGCGTGAAGAATGTAGAGAATTTTATTCCCATCATTGCTGTCCAATTTAACTAAATGACGAGGTGTTTGCTTAAGCCAGTTTTTCTCATTGAGATCGGCTCCAAAACCGATCAGAATTTGTACAATGGCTGGAGTTGCTTCAGCGACTGCAATGTGCAAAGGAGTGTTTCCTTCATGATCGGTGATGTTTACGTTCGCCATGTGACTAAGCAAGGCTACGACACATTCCAGTCTTTTGCGCTGAACCATGATATGCAAGGCGGTACGTCCATGGAAATTGAGAGCATCAATGTCACAATTCTTCTCGATTAGGGCGTTGATTACTTCTCTGCTTACGGACCAGTGGAGCGGGGTGCCTCCGAATTTCATGTCTTCGGGGTAAAGAACATTGGGCTTATTGTGAAGAAATTCGTTCACGTAACCGGGACTAGAAGGCTGACCTTCGGAAGCAGGAATATTGACATCAGCTCCGATCAAGAGGAGAGCTTTGACGCAGTCTGGCTTGTCACTGCGGCAAGCTACATGCATGGGTGTTTGGCCTGCATTGTTTTTACTGTTTAATGTATTTGGAAGCCGGGGTCCTAAAGCTGTTATGATATCTTTGGTGGACGATGCGGCATAATGATAGACAGTGTTGCGATTATTGTCCAAGTGTTCTAGAGAACTCTTTGCTTCTATTAGCATTTGCACGATTTTTAAATTGTTAGTTTGTATGGCTACCTGAAGAGGCGAAACTCCAGTCTCTGGATCGCTACTATTTAACTGGCTGTTGACTATGTCATGAGAAAAAGCTTCGTAGAGCAACAAATGCGCTGCTAAATGGGCCAAATTCCAGGTTGGATGTTCCACCAGCGTGCTGCATAGTTTCTCTATTTTGTTCGTGTTGTTCATCTTCAAGATTAAAGAGTTTCATATAATAAAGTAACTTTAAATATTAATTTTCATTAGACAAAGAAACTAATCTAATTTTAATGTTTTTTTTTAATTTTGTTAAGTCATTTTTGGACGTTAGAATATATTTTTTGTATGAAAGATCCATTCATTATCGTAAAAACGGTATGTATTTACTTATAGATAAGTTCTTTTAATCGTGTGTATTTATGTTATGTAAGAAACGATAATAAAAATAAACTTTTAAATGCACCACAAAGTCGAAACACAATCTCTTGTAATTTTAATAATCTCAATGAATTTAATTGATTTAAAATTAATTAATTTATTGCTTCCTCGTAGAGGGCTATTTTGTTTATTATTCTACTTTCTACGTTTGCGTACAATTGACACAATTTTATTATAATATATTAATTTTATTATAATATATTAATTTTAGTATAATATATTAATTTTATTATAATATATTAATTTTATTATAATATATTAATTTTATTATAATATAACATAATTGAAATTATATTATAATAATGTATTATATTACATATTACATTATAACTTATAATATACAAAGTCCATTAAAAAACAAATTTTTAATTTATTGTGTAAATTATTAACAATTAAGACCTAAAACTCTGATTGAAAGATTTAATAGCAATATTATTAATAAAGAAAATAAAAAAGAAACAAAACAAAAAATTAAAAACAATAATTACCATGTCCTTTAATAGTGAAACGATACATTCTACGGGTTCCTTAACCTTTTCGGTCGATATATCGACCACCGTCTTTTAAGTAGTTTTTTTGCATACATAACTTAGTCTTTAAGTTTGAACTACATAGAAAATTATTTTTCTTCTATGCCAATAATTTTACGATTCTAAACAGTTGTATTTAGGCTAAAAATTATTTTTAACTTTTGATATAAATAAATTTGACTTCGTTTTGCGACCAAAAGTGAAAAGTTCTGATTTCTTAGTGGTATTTAGGGTTCTCAATCAAAATCAGTTTTGATTAAGACAATTTTATTCTTTTTATGTAAGACAATTTTATTATTTTTATGAAAGACAATTTTATTATTTTGGAAGATAATAAATGGACCTTTTTTACAAAATGCAAAAAACATCCTTCTCCAATTTAATTGTATAAGTTAAAAAATTGATATGAATGAAATACAAAAAAATACTTGAAAATAATAACTGAACATTAACAATTACAATTTTTGCATTACAATCCAATGATATTTTTTCACTTTCAAACAATTTTGCTGATTGTAGAAGCAATTTTAATAAACTAATAATATATGCATTCCATTTGCGTTTAGTCAATATTTTTTAATTAAAAAATTTATTTAATTAATCAATTATGCAGTTTAATTACCTCTCTGCATAGCTGCACGAGAATTGGAACTTTATCCTTGAATATGAGAAATCGTGTCTCCGTAGTTTCCAAATTTTGAGAACGGAAAAGACTGTTCACAAAAAATTTAGAATCCATTTAAAGAAATTACATTTAAAAAATGTGAGCAATTAATAAACATTCAAGAAATTTATAACTATTTATAACTATTTTTAAGATAGTTATAATAATGAGAATGTTATAAGAAAATAGATAAAGGTAAAATGTAAATTGAATTATGCAATTAAATTTTTTGTATTTCTCATTTACAATATTTTATTTATTTATTATTTATTACTTACAATGTAAATTATATTTATTATTCATAATTATATTGTAAATATATAATAATTAATAATAAATAATATTAATAATAAATATTTGTAATAAATAATAAATTAAAAAAATGTGATAATTATATTATGTAAAATAACATAAATATAACAGTATAGAACTTGCATTTATATTAAACATAATAAGGATAATTTTCTTAGGAAGGGAAATGTAAAAGGATGATAAATCACACATACATAATAATGAAATGAATTGTATTAAAATCATAGATATAAATATTATTTTATTAATCAAAAAGTACAACTAATCATAAAATTCAAAAATATGGTTCATAAATTAAAACTTAAATATTCCACTTTGTTTCTTATATAAAAATAAACTACTTACGTTTTTTAAAAAATAACCACAAATTATAAATTTAGTCACAATAATGATTACTAAATAAATTATGAAGCTGTTAAAGCTATATATTATATACTATAAATGGTAGAGTTTTACACAGAAAAAGAGGTTTCGCGAGTTAAAAAAACTAATAAATAATGCATTTAAAAGTGCATAATTATAGTTCTGTGTTATTTCTTTTTCTTTTTTTTTACTTTTAATTGATTTAATTTATTTCAAGTAAGAATTACTTATTGAAACAAAATTTTCCTTATTCAGATTTTCCGTGACATGTTTCTTTAACGATAAACTAAAATAAATAATACTTTTTCCTGTTAAATTAATCGTGCTCGAACTAATATTTAAAACAATAGTGATTGTTAAATAGATAAAAGTTCAAAATTCAAATGTAAAATAGTATTTATAGGATTTTCAATAAAAAGAGCAGTCAACTTCAAGTGTAAAAATTCAGTCAGATGTAAAAATACATCAGATTATGAACTTTCATTAAATTCAACCAAAAATATGTATAAAACTATGAACTTGATAAAAATAAGAACTACGTCAAAATAATATTTCGTAAGTTTCTTTAAGTAAAACATTGCAAAAAAATGTTGTTTAAAGTAAGAAAGTTGGTTATAAATACCTGTATGCCTGATGCAAAGTTTCAGTACAAGGTCTGTGAAGAACAATTTCATATTTATCTTTCAATTTTTCACCAGGATCATATAAAACAACACCATCTTCTCGGCAACGTATATGTCGATTTCCATACTGATCTGATCTAACCTCCAAAACTGTTTCAGCAGCAGTTTCAACGAAAACATTTCGCAGCATATTGCTGGCAATATTTCCGAGCCACGCCATTGTAAAGATTGAAATGATTAATTTTAATTACTAGGGAACTATAAACGTCAACGCGGAGAGGAAAAGTAATACTGTTTGCAAAGTAAGACAGTAATTTGCATACTAACAAACAACGCTTTATCAAAGACAAAGATTTGTGCAGAAAGAACTTGTTTGCTTAATATTTACGTTAGTGCATGTTTTAATGAACATAAGGAATTGCAAAAAATAAAGAACGATAGTTTGAACTTTAAACAAACATAATAATTAGACTAATAGGAGGAAAAAAATGTATGATAAAAACGTGACATCACAAGTTTGATGGATCAATGACAAACCGCCAATTTTGAAGTTCTGTATTCCCCCCAAATAGCAGGGTTGGGCATGTTTGTGTCTCGATTTGAATAAAGAGAGCCGTTGTAGTCAACTTTTAAGCTCCATTTACATCTCCTGCTAAACTTGTCCAACTCTAAATTAGAGGAAGAGAGAGACTTTAAACTATATTTTTCAAAGCTGTAAACATTTTATTATTATTATTGATATTATTTTCATTAATAATAGAATTTCAAAATAAGTTACAAATGTAATTTACATACATTTCAAATAACCAATCGAAACCGTTTCATTGACAATTGTTAATTGGTGATTTCTTTTCGAAATATTCCAACACCAGCCAATGAAATTAATGACAGTTGCACTTGTGAACGGAACAATATAACCTTGAACTTGTCAAAAATGGGGAGTGCCAGAACAGAATCTGTGTGTGATTTTTTTGGCTGATGGTAGATATTAGTGTTCATTGTACATTTTTTAGACGTTTTTATTGTAATAATGGATCCCGCCGTCTTCCCTGAGGAAATTTGGATTGAAATCTTGCTATACTGTGATGTACCTGATATTATCGCTTTCGGAAGCACCTGTAAATACCTGAGAAAAACCTCAGATAATGATTATTTGTGGTGAGTAGAGGTTATGTATTTTAACAATTTTTGAGTCATTTGATGGCAAATGTTTTAATTACGCATTAGAAATTAATTTTATACTCGTTGAGATAGTAATATTTCTCCGAAAAACTGTTTTTCGATCTATTTATTCTCTGAATTAGTCTACAATTTTTTATTTTCTTGTGTCAATGAATTGAACACTTGTAATTGAATATTGATTATTTTTTTCAGGAAGATGAAATGGTTACATCTAGTTTCAAAAGTACAATTTAGATTCCCAGATATAAAATGTCTGCAGTTACTTGGCGTGAGTTTCAAAGCAACATGCTACAGACTTCATATGGTTCTCACACTGGGAGAGGCTTTTCCATTTCCAAAATGCTGTCACTGTAGTGGCTATACATGTCAACGAAACTGCGTGGAGAGTTTTAGTGCTAAAGTAGTCTTAGAAATTGGTAATAAATTTACCTGGGTGATAACGCCGCAAATAGGTTTGAGAAGGCACTTTTCCATGTTTGGAATCCCTAAATATAATGATGAAATGCATGCTGAACAAACGCAGTTACGAAACAATAATCCAAGTTGTAGTACTCGTACAAAAGATAGCAAACCTCTGGCAAAAACGCTCAAATTATTAAAGCTTACTGAATTAACAACTACTGCGAAAATTCCTCGACCAAGTGGACCTTTCTGTGTTTTCTGCAATTCACTAAAGCTCTACAGAGAAAAGAGAAGATTGGCAACTCACCCAAATGATGCCTTTTACACGCATTCCAATCCTGTGGATCAAAGATTAGTTAATGGATATTGCTCTGATGCAGTCGACGTTCTTGGAATACCGAACGTCGACGTTGTTTGCCCTGCAGAAGCGTTACTTTTTGACGGATCTTTCTCTGTATTAAAAGCTTACATTGATCATCTTTTTCATCAGATGGGATTAACTACAACGCTCAGGAAACCAAATGCTATTTTGATGTTTTGTGAACCTCTTGCTATGCATCCCTCTTTGAGAAAACAGTTGCTACATTACCTATTTCAAGAAGTAAAAGTCGCCAGGTTCGTCGCAAATTTATTATATATATTGGACATTCAGCTTTCTTGATCTAATGGTCATAAAAGAAAGCAATCAAATCATCACTGGCTGATATAAAAGACCAACTTCAGACAGACTTATCAATTACTTTTCAAATCATCCAATTCAACAAACGAAAACTTATTTGCATAATCATTAATTTCGGTATAAAAAACCAACTTCAAACAAACTTATCAATTACTTTTCAAATCATCCAATTCAACAAATACTTTTCAAATCATCCAATTCAACAAAAGAAACTAATTAACATAGTCACTAATCATCACTGATTGGTATAAAAAACCAACTTCTTCAGGCAGACTTATCAATTACTTTTCAAATCATCCAATTCAACAAACGAAACTAATTGACATAATCATTAATTGCGGTATAAAGAACCAATTTCTTCAGGCAGAATTATCAATTACTTTTCAAATCATCCAATTCAACAAACGAAAACTTATTTGCATAATCACTAATCATCAAGCTTCATCCATAAATTACGTGATCATTTTAAACATATATTTTGACCCCCTTTGTCACATCCTTTACAAGGGAAAAAGTAAAATTTAACACAGGATCTCACATTGTGTTGAACACCCTCCTCCCCAAAAAGTGTGAAGTAATTTATGGATTAAGTCTCACTGATTGGTGTAAAAAAACTAATTACAATAGAGTTATCAATTACTTTTCAAATCATTCAATTCAACAAAAAAAAGTTTAGTTAACAAGGCGATCTCTTTGACTCATAGAGTTGCATAATCAATTTTTGTTAATCTATTGAAAGTCGTGAATAAATTAAAATTCTTCAATTATAACGATTTTGGCAAAAAACAGGTCACTTACGGTTTTATATCTTAAGTTTGTGCACAATTTAACAATTATTTTCTGAAATTCAATTTTTATCAATTTGCTAATGCTATTCGTTTCTTAATCCAAAAGAGAAAAAGAATTAATGAAATGATTGATAAGAATGAAATCAATTTTAGAATCGAAGACGTTTTCTTTTAATAAGACGTTTTTTTAATAAGATTCCTTCTTCATTATTCAGTTTAATTTTTATATTTCTGTCGTAATCCACCTCATTTTAATCATTTAAGGAATCTTACGTTCTCGTATCTAAGGAGAATTATTAGAATATTAAGTATATTACCAAATTCGTATTAGATTCGATAGATTTTTGCTTCTTCAAGCATGAATTTAATTTGCAGGGTTTGCTTGGTGCCAAAACCGTTGGCAGCTTGTGCAATGCTGGACATTGAAACTTGTGTTGTGGTAGACAGCGGTGCATTGAGCACGACAGTAGCAGTTGTAATTAACGGGCGAATACTTCCACATAGATGGAAATTACTTCCTGTAGGAGGTTGGCACGTTGCTTGCAATTTAAAAAATGCTCTTTATTGGCAAGGAAAGGAATACCATCAAATTCCAATATCTTTTCTGGACTATATGGCTGTTAAAGAGAAATGCCGATTGAATTACAGAAACGAAGCCGAAGAAAGAAAATTTCGGGAGAGTGATAAAAAGATGAAGGATAATGATAGAAAGATGAAGAAAGAAAATATTAAATTTAAAGTTGACACGTACGCGGATTATAAACAGTTATGGGTAAGTTTGGATTCGAATTTTAGCACAAGCTAAAATCAAAAGCTGAAATAACAAGTTAAAATCACAAGCTAAAATAACATGCTAAAATCACAACCTAATCTTCATTATTAGTGGAATTACAAAATACAAGAATTTTATATTACAAAATGATGATATAATAAATAGGCAAATAAAAATAATGAAAATATTAAAAAAGTGATTCTCACCTAATCCCGTATTTTGCAATTTTTTAGAGAATTTCATTGGGTGAAGAATTACACGTTGCTCCTGAGTTGATGTACGCTAGTTTGGGATTACCGGAAGTTATAAAAGAAGTTACATCAGACCTTTCGGAGGAAATTTTACATGATTGTCTCTCGCATATTCTTCTTACTGGTGGAAACACTGATTTGTCAGGATTCAATCTTAGATTGTCCAAAGATTTAAGAGAATTACTTCCAGAATATAGTCATATTCTTGAAGTTAAAAGTTGTCCAGGTACACATAGTTGGAACGCCGCTATGGGATCCACTTATGTTTCCTTGGAAGTTCATCCAGGTAAGATATTGTAAAATATTTGTATATTATTTTTATTTATTGTTATTATTCTGTGCATTACCTTCTTTAAATTTTACCATTCAGCTTATTCAAACTACTTAATAATGGTACTAATAAATTTAATATTTAATAATAATAACTAATAACAATAAAACACTTAAATTTACAGTTTTTAATGAAAATAATTAAGAGTGTCAAATATTTGTTTTCAGACAAAACACCGCCAGAGTATATTGAAGGATATCCATTCTGGCTGTCACGAGAGGAGTATGTTCTTTTCGGGTGTGAATCTTTAGAACAGAGAAGAGGTAAAGTTGATACTTTCGATTAATATTGAGCAGAAATCATATTCAAAAACCCCTTATAATATCGCATAATATCAAGAAAGTAAATGTTACCATTATGTAATATATTTTATTCCATATTGTCTATGAACTTAAAATTTGAATTGAAGGCAAAAATGTTTCATTCTATAAAATGAAATTCAAATATTCGTTGATTTTTCAACGATATTTACCTTGTACTCGCAATTAAATCTGTACAAAACATTAGTCATCCAAAATTGCATTTACATTAAACTCTAGAGGCTATTAGAGCACTAGCGATTCTAAAAATTTATTTCTATTTTTTTCTAAAAGCTATCGTTAATCTAATTTAAATGATTTATTTTCAATTTTATGTAATGTTATTTTTTCCTTGTCGTGATATTTAATTTATGTACTAATTAGAGCTGTGCTTTAAATTATTAAAATTAATAAAACAATTTAGTTTTTATTTAATTTTCTTTTTATCATTCATTCGAAAAGGAACTTTTTTTTATGCAAATGATTTCGTAAAACATTTGGTCAAATATTTGAAATACTATTTTTTCAGTTTTTATTTTAAATAATTTTGTTTTACTTTCTTCTAAGTATATCGTTTTGTTTTCTCCTGAGAGGAATTATTTTTTCTCCTAAGAGAAATAATTTTCTCTTAAGAGAAACTATGTATTTAATAGTTTGTTTTTCATAAAAAGAAAAAATTAATGTGTTCAACTGAGAAAACTTTTGTTAAATACTTGAAAAATTTTATTTTTAAATTAGAATGTAACCTAAATTTTATCTTTTGATAAGTATATCTTTATCTTTTTGATAACTGCTTGAAATGAATAGTAGTTTGTTTTTCAAGTATTTTATTTTTATAGAATTTAAAAATTGTATTCACCTACGTCGCTGTTTTATTTAATGCTTGTTAAAAGAAACTGCCTGTTATGTACAGTTTGAAACTGTTATGAATATATAATTCGATTTTAGGAAACTGTAAGTTTCGAGGATAAATTTTTTGTGTAGAATTTTAATATTATTAGATTGAATTCGTGATTGATGAGATGACGACAGAATGTCGGATTTTATTAAATGTGTATTATACATTGTTTGTAAATATACGAGAGAGAGGTAGGAAAAGTTTGAATTGAAATGAATTAAGTATTATACGATGACGATCGTTGTATTTCTAAATATGAAGTTGTTTGCTATTTCGTATATTTATATTGGATGAAATTTGCCAAACAGACATTTTGTGAATTGTGTGAAAAGAAAGGATAAAGAAATTTCTAGTCACGAAAATAACGACTTAGTCGTAAGAGAGCTTACTTCCAAGATAATTTATTCGCTCATTAGCTATTTGTAATAATAGATAGTCGTAGAAATTGTGAATCTCTACTTTTTAATTTTACAAAATCATCAATAAATGTTACTGTACATGTGATCATCGAAGATCCCGCCAAGCTGCGAGCTAATTAATGTTCGTCTGCTAAGTCTAGAGTGAGAGCTCCTTAGAAAATTTATAATGTCATGCAAGTATTTCAATCGTACCTTAACGACGATAATAATTTGTAATGTAATCTAGATAAGGTGTGTAATGTATTAATGCTTGGACGATTAAACAAAGACCTTGATCATGACACTGTTTTAATTATTTAATAGATTTCTTTCATTCAATACAAAACAAACTCCAATATTAAAATTTTTATTACATTTTTCCAATGAAACACTTTTTTTTATGTTAAAACATAATTTCTTAATAATTATACTACATTTCAGATTTTTTCTTTAAAAAATGTATTGGTTTAAGAAATTTTTACTACCATTTTAATTTTAAAACTTGCTACCAGTTTTAGTTTAAAATTACTATCACCAACTATGTTAAAGATTTTTCGGCTATTTGATGCGTGATTCGCAAAGTTTAACTGAAAATTCTCAGTTTTAGCAAATTATTCAAAATATAGAATTTGTTAATAACAAAATTAGAATTTTTGTTCAAAAATATAAAATTAACCTTTTTAATTTTGTCCAAAATATAAACTTAACATTTTCAACTTTTTTGAAAATAAAAGTTAACATTTGTCCAGAATTTAAAATTAATATTTTCAGTTTTTTTTTTATCAGAATTTAAGATTAATATTTTAACTTAAAGTAGCTATATATTTTTGGCATCTTTTTATGAAGCGGATTGTCATACAAAACGAATTTGAAGTTCAATTTAACTAGAAATTTAAATAGAAATTCTTCAATTTTTGTTTAATCAGAAGATTTTATCTTCTTTTCAGTCTGACATGTAATGCTTTTTGATCATTTGACTGATCGATTAAATATTACTACATTTAATTCTACATCAATTTTTATATCAATAGATCCATTTTTATCCTTTGGGGAAAAGTATTCTGAGAGGAAAACTTTCTTTTTTATTCTGGTGTTTTCTTGTCTCAGAAGATTTTTCTATTTTCAATTTCCAGTCCAGATAACAATATCGTCAAGCGCGTACTTTTCCTATTCTATGAATGTTAAATATTACAAAGATTCTCCATGTATAAAATATTTGTTACAAATTACAAACTTAATTTCTCGATTCAACAAATTGTTTGGTATTACTTTAAAAAAAAGAGTAGTACATACATTGTTTACAAATTATTCCTTCTACAATTAATGAAGATAGTTATCGAATGTTTTGATTAATTAAAGTAGTAAACATAAAGCTCTGTTCAAAAGATAGATTACTTTACCTTTTTCCATTGAGTCTTAAAAATCATGTGCCTATGTTAGATTATTTATACAAACTATATACAAAAATCAATATCTATTTCTATGCACAATGATTGATTTTTTTTAGTTTTTTTTTGTTTCTTTTTGTTTAAATAATAAAAGTTTCTGCAATAATAGCAAATCTTGCATGTTTTCAAGAATTAGTGCAATTTTTCTCCCAAAAACGAAAAAATTTTTAATATTAGCATCAACAGTTCCGTCAGTATTGTCCGAAATTTTGTTCGGAGAATATTAACCAAACGATTGTTTGAATATATAAAAATTTAATTTTCAAAACTTAAGATAAGTTAAGAAAAGAAATTAGGCAGAGCAAGCAAAACTTTTCAAGTTACCGACTTGTTTGGCTTGTGATCAGTCATTGTGTTTAATCGCAAAATATAATTAATTTTGCGATAAATTAGGATTCCCTACTGCTTTTGTTTTTCGTTGAAAATTGACTTAGCAACAGGAAGTTTTTGCAGGTTCGGCTTCGACTAGATTAAAATCTAAACCACTGGGTCTGGCGTATCCGGTTTTAATACCGTCCCAACCATCTTCGATTTTATATTCACCAGTTTGTATTCTATTAAAGACTTCTTGTGTTACGGATCGAAAGGCGTCTTCTACATTAACTCCTGTTTTTGCACTTGTTTCGATGTGATGGATTCCGTGCTGATCCGCAAAAGCTCTTGCCTCCTCTTTAGAAACTTCTCGTTGAGCACCATTTGTTACTAAATCAAGTTTACAGCCCACGAGAGCGAAAACTGGACGATTTGGTTCGATGTGTCTACGAGCTTCCATCATCCACTGAGGTATATGCTCAAAACTTGATCGATTACAAACATCATAAACGAGTAAAGCACCTACAGAATTTCTATAGTACGATTTTGTAATTGATCTGAAATTATTCAATTCTCGTTTTATTTACATTTTATCCTCATTTTGCTTATTTTATTCAATTCTTTCATAATCCTTCTACAGTATTCATAAATTTTTGTAACATAATTTTTTTTATTTCATATAAAAATTAAAAAGTACACATACAAAAAACCATAATTTAAATTGAATTACCTAAACCTTTCTTGACCGGCAGTATCCCATAATTGTAATTTAATTCTTGTGCCATCTTTTACTTCTATCAGTCGTGCAAAAAAATCTACTCCTACTGTTGGATCCGATAACTGAAATAATTTGACAAATGTATCTTATTTACTTTGGTGCTATCTTTGGTATATTATTCTAATATTCGGATTTATTTCGTATGCCCTACATACAGGTACATTATAATTTCTTAAATTGATGAAAAAGGATTTTTATGATACTTGAAGAAAAGAGAAATGAATGGAAACTATAATTATTATCTCGCAGAACTTTCTCTCTATTATATTAAATGTTTACATATGAAAATCGACTAATTAAAGCTTAGATATGATCTGACACACAATCTTGCATTACTTCAGCGTAATCAGAAGATAAATAGAGAAATAAAAGTAAGGCAATTTTTAAATTAAATCCCATTGTGATAACATGAAAAGAAAACAGTATTTTTGAATTGACATAAAGTGCGTCATTTGATATGAACGAAACTATGTTGAAAATGATTCACGCAGCCATGAAAGTTGAAAGAAATATTTACTTTGCTTTAAACTTGTAATTTTAGCATATATTAAAAATGTGTGGTAAGGAATCAAGGACAATTTGAAATGTTTTTATAATGAAGCAGAAGACCAAAAAATCACTGCGTACATACCTCAGCAAACTTGCCATCGGTGAAATATTTCAATAGAGAGCTTTTACCAACTGTACTGTCTCCAATTAAAATTAAACGAAATTGGTAATCAAAAATTGGTTCCACCATTTTGACAATTCTCCAGACAAAAGTTATTGTTGATTATGCGTCAAGGCTTAAAAAGTTAACATTTTCGAGTGCGTAATTCTCAATTGCGAGATTTCGAATGTTCTCAGCTGATCGTACATATGCATTAAAATTATATTTGTGTTAGCACAGACGTAAATAATGGTAAATATCTTCCAAAAGCAATGACAAAGACTACAAAGATCACTTTTGTGAAACACAAACGCTACAAAATTATGGTCAATTCATAGACACGATCCTGGCATTCCATAGCAGACGACAAATTGACAATCAGCTGTTCGATGTTTTTCTATTGGTGTTTCTTGACGTGACGTCATCACAAAGAATGGACAATACAGAAAACACTGTGTTTTGTATAAAAAAAAATAGTGAAAAACTACCTCAAATTAATCAGGTTTTTATGAACATTATTCGTTATTAGAATCGTCCCGTAATTGTATATGTCATACATATTTTTTCGTTTATATTTTCATTCATTCCCTTTTCATTTATATTTTTCTATTCGAAATTTTGAATCACATTTTTGACATTTTTAATAATGTATAAACCAGGGTATAAGCGTAATGTATATTGTACAACAATATATATATAATAATAATTTGTAATGTTGAATAATTAGACAATAAAGAGTTTTCAATTAAAAATGGAAGAGGAAGTTTTATTGAAAGAAATTCAGTCCCTGAAAAATCTTCTGGAGGAAAAAGAAGCCAGACTTGCTGATCTAAAACGTGAAAAACAGATTTTGCAAGAGTGTGGATTAAATAACGAAGAAATTTCAAGATACAGTAGGCAAATTCTTTTACCGGAAATAGGAGTAAAAGGTTTGTATTGTACACAGAGTTTTATAGTAAAATATATATCTAAATTAATAATTGATCTTTAGGACAAACGCTTCTCAAATCTGCATCAGTTTTAATCGTGGGAGCTGGAGGTCTTGGATGTCCATCGTCTTTATACTTAGCAAGTGCTGGAATTGGTCACATTGGAATTGTTGATTATGATGACATCGAGATCAGTAATCTTCATCGACAAGTGTTATTTTCATCCTCAGATATCGGTACTCCAAAAGTCAAGGCGATTAAAACTGTTCTCAACAGGTTATTCATTTTACTTTGATTTATAATTCTGTCATTTTCATGAATCTTTTCTGTCTTATTTCACGAATCGATTTTCTCATTGAGTGTGTAAATTCAAAAATTTGTATAGGCTCAACAGTAACGTGAAGGTTACACCTTATAAAGTTCAAATCAACAGCGAAAATGCTTTAGAAATTATGAAGGAGTACGACCTGGTTTTGGATGCAACAGATAACGTCGCTACAAGATATTTATTAAACGATGCTTGTGTTATTTCTAAAAAACCTTTAATTTCTGGGTCTGCATTGAAATTTGAAGGACAACTCACAGTTTACAATTATTGTAATGGACCATGTTATAGATGCATTTTTCCAAAACCTCCACCTCCAGAATCTGTAACAAACTGTAGCGATGGTGGTATTCTTGGCCCAGGTTTTGTATCAATTTGTATTTTTTATCAAAAATTTTGTATCAATCTCATGAGATTTTAAATTAATTGGCATATCCGCTATAGACTAAGAAAAAGAAGAAGCAGAATCTCATGAGATTAAGTTAATAATTGTATATTTCTTGATTTGCAGTCGTGGGAGTAATAGGAGTTCTGCAAGCCCAAGAAGCAGTAAAAGTAGTTTTAAATTTGACAGGAATCCTATCCGGACGACTTTTGTTGTACGACGGAATTGAATCTACTTTCAGAAATGTTCGATTAAGACAGAAGAATCCAAATTGTGCTTATTGCAGTGAAAACACTGAAAATCTGGAATTAATTGATTACGAGCAATTTTGTGGAGCGAAAGCAGTGGATAAAAATCCAAATTTGAAAGTTTTAAGGAAAGATGAAAGAATCAGTGTTGAGGAATATCAGATGGTGGCAAATTCTAAATCCCATGTTTTAATAGATGTTCGATCAGCGGAAGAATTTGAAATTTGTCGATTAGAGAGGTCTATTAACATTCCAATCAATGAAATAGAGAAAGAAGACAGTTTTAACATGATTAAGAACGAGATTGATAAAATTGGTTCTGACGATTTAAAAGGTGTGTATAAAATTAGTTATTTAAAAATAAACAAAGAAAAATATAAATTGAGAATGGGTTCTTTATGATTTAAATAAAATTTGGTATGTGTTTGCAGTCTTTGTTCTGTGTAGGCGAGGAAATGATTCTCAAAGAGCAGTCAAAAGTTTACGAAATAAGCTTTCAGATTGTAAATTAGAAATTAAAGACATTGTTGGAGGCCTTCATGCTTGGGCGACAAAAATCGACCAACGATTTCCTATTTATTAATTGTTATTTAACATAAAAATATGTTACTCTTTTATATTTGAATTTGTTGTATATATTCCATATTTTTACACTTTATCTAGATTTATGTAAAAAAAAAAGTAATACTCTCGAGTATCAAAGAAATTAAATATATTTTATCTAAAAGAATTTTGTCTAAACATTATTTATTTCATTAAAATTAACATAATTTCATTATACATGTTTAAAAATATATGGCGTGTGAACCGAGCAGAGAAGAGGAATCAAGACATGTGAATTTGACTTAAACTACCGAGCCTCTAAATATAAACATAACCTAACATTGACCACAATCAATTTTTAGTAAAAAAATCCGAGAAAAGTTTTTCTTTGCCAATATTTATTGCTAATAAATTAGTGTTGCATTGAAGTAGAATCTGTGACTATCATTTAATAGGAAAAATGTTTAAAAAGTTTGTTTTGTTGGTCTATACTGAATATAACCTATTTAGAAATACCTGATAGCGGCTTTAAATTTTTAATTCAATTATTTTAGATTTGATGAAAAGGATAGTGTTTCTGGAGTACAGCAGCTCAAATCTTCTGTTCAGAAGGGAATCCGTTCTAAATTATTGGAATTATATCCTCATTTGGAAGGTTATGCTGATCAGATTATTCCCAAAAAGGACTCCTTCAGAATAGTAAAATGGTAACTAGGAGTCTCAGCATTGATTTTCAGTATATTTTAAATGTTAATCTTTTGAAGCTGTGATTATTTATTGATAAACGAATGTTCATTGTTCAATCTCCTTTATCATACTTTAATAGTGTCTAAAATTCTGAATAAGAAAATTACACGCATGGTTGTCGAAACGCAAAATTAGTGTCGAATTGTCTCGTTTATTTTTAATTGTATAAGCATTTAATATTGTTCTGATAACAATGTTGATAAATATTGATAACAATATCTTTAATTGCAGTCATGATCATATAGAAATTATGATAAATGGTTCAGGGGAGTTGTTATTTTTCCGCCAACGAGAAGGTCCTTGGATGCCAACGTTAAGACTTTTACATAAATGTACGTTGATGTAATATTATTAATTTCTTGTCACAAACTTTACGTGCGGTACTGTATTTTTCTTTCAGATCCCTTTTTTCTTCCAAAGCAGCAGGTTGATAAAGGAGCGATTCGTTTTGTTCTCAGTGGAGCAAATATCATGTGTCCAGGATTAACATCGAAAGGTGCACAAATGACACCTGTTTCAAAAGGAACTATTGTTGTATCCTTTTTTAAAACCAAACACGTATTTGTATTTTCTAACCACGAAACTTATTATTTTCCTTAATTATAAAAATAGGCTGTGATGGCTGAAGGAAAACAACATGCTCTTGCTGTTGGAATCACTACCCTTTCAACTGAAGACATGTGAGATAATTTAAATTACTCTTTTAAATTAGAAATTCCGTAAACTTTTTCAACTCTGGTATACAATGATGTTTCTTTTTTGTAAGAAAGATGCGCTAGTTAGTAAATCGATTATAATTCAATGAAAACACTATTAGTTTGTTACTATTGTTACAATTTGTTACTATTGTTACAATTTGTTACTATCGTTACAATTCGTTACTATTTGTTACAGTGCAAAAGTTAATAAAGGAGTAGGTGTGGAAAACTGTCATTATCTCAACGACGGACTTTGGCAAATGAAGGCTGTGAAATAAAAAACTGTAATAACCAAGTCTGAAGATTAATAAATTTTTTTATTTTGAAATTGTATCCTCGTATCCATTTCATTACATTTTAACCAAAAATTACTATAGATTATATTTATATTTTAAAAAAATCTAAAATAGTTTGATACATTGTTTAACACTCGAAAGAATGGTAAGTGATATTACTCACTTTGCGTGCACGCCATATCTAATTGTCAAGTATTAACTAAGAGAACGGATTTTTTTTCACCATCTATAAAATTATATAAAAGGAAGAATCACACATTCATGAATTAACAGAGAAAAACAGTGCAATTTCTAAGGGACTTAAACTACCTCTAATCGATTTGAAAGAAACAAAAGCGTCCATAGTAGAAAATGAAAATAATGATTAAGAAAAATTCAAGTCTTGTCAAAGTTGTCATATTATGTACATGACAGTGATCGAAACATAAATATCACAAATTTGACAAGCAGTAAAGTGAAACAAAAGTAAAAGGAAAACAGTTTGATAAAAGAAAAGATAATGAGATAAGAAAGAAAGGATGAGATAAGAAAGAAAGGATAATGAGATAAGAAAGAAAGGATATTGAGATAAGAAAGAAAGGATATTGAGATAAGAAAGAAAGGATATTGAGATAAGAAAGAAAGGATAATGAGATAACAAAGAAAGGATGAGATAAAAAAGAAATAAAAGAAAAATGGGATGAGAAAAAAATGAGACAAGAGACAATAAGCAGTTAATTGAAAATAAGATAAAAGAAATAATGCGATGAATTGATTAAACAAAAAATGCACTAAATTGATTCAAGAAGAAAATCAAACGAAAAAACAAATCAATTGCTTATTCTATACATTTAAATATTCTAAATTGATTCCCGTTTAGCAAAAATTGAGAAAAGTCGAATTTTCACATCGAGAAGCATTTATTAACCAGGTCATCCAGAGTTAGGCTTGACATCTGCTTGGCCATCTCCCTGCGCATCAGGTGGAATAGGTCTTTCATTTTCGTTGTGCATCGGCGCCGAGGAATAATTAGGATTCCCTGGTTCAGCGTTCGGTCCAGAAGTGTTGCTCATTGGTGGATTGGCAGCACTGTTGTCGGCAACTCCGTGAGGCGATTGAGTGTGATAAGGACTGTGGGGTCCGTGCGGATGTGGTCTTCCCATTGCGTGAGACGGATACTGTGAGTAGGGTTGATGATAGTAGGGATGCGGATACTGAGGATACGGTTGATGATAAGGCTGCTGCTGCTGAGTGTATCCATACGAAGGATGTGGAGGTCTAGGTGCAAGTGGTACATTTTGTGCCTGCTGCCCGCCCGGAGGATACTGTTGACCATAAGGTTGATTCCCCGGAATCATGGGACCAGAGTGAGGTGCAGTTGGTGCTGGAGGAGCTCCTTGAGGTCCGGGATGAGGTCCTTGGGGTCCGGGATGTGCTCCTTGGGGACCGGGATGAGGTCCTTGGGGTCCGGAATGGGCTCCTTGAGGTCCGGGATGGGTTCCTTGAGGTCCGGGATGTGCTCCTTGGGGACCGGGATGCGGTGGCATTGAATGATTTGGAATTAAACCTGGAGGCTGATGTGGAGGGTGTTGCGGAGGAGGTGTTGGGGTGGGTGGAGCTGGTGCAGTGGTTGTTGCAGGTTGTTGCTGGGGCGGCAAAGGTTGTTGGGGTTGCATTTGTTGCGAGGATTGAGGTTGTTGCAATTGCTGAGATGGCTGTTGCGGTTGCTGGGGCTGCATTTGTTGTTGAGATTGCATTTGTTGCTGAGGTTGCAATTGTTGAGATTGTAATTGTTGAGATTGCAATTGTTGTTGAGATTGCATCTGTTGTTGGGATTGCATCTGTTGGGATTGCAACTGCTGGGATTGCTGCTGGGGTTGTTGCTGGGGTTGTTGTTGAGGCATTGATTGTGGAGATTGAAGCTGCTGCGATTGTTGTTGTTGATGAGGAGGAGGAACCATTTGGGACTGATTTTGTGGAGGCATTTGGGATTGAGGAGGTATTTGTCCTTGGGACTGAGGAGGCATTTGTCCTTGAGACTGAGGAGGCATTTGTCCTTGAGTCTGAGGAGGCATCTGTCCTTGCGGCTGCGGCGGCATTTGTCCTTGAGATTGAGGCGGCATCTGTCCTTGAGGCTGAGGAGGCATTTGTCCTTGGGATTGTGGAGGCATCTGCCCTTGGGATTGAGGCATTTGACCTTGAGAAGAAGGCATTTGACCTTGAGACGGAGGCATTTGCCCTTGGGCCTGAGGCATTTGACCTTGAGACGAAGGCATTTGACCTTGAGCCTGAGGCATTTGACCTTGAGACGGAGGCATTTGGCCTTGAGACTGAGGCATTGGACCTTGAGACTGAGGAAGAATTTGGGATTGTGAAAGTGAATGGGACATTTGTGAAGGTTGTGGTGCTTGGTTCATTGGAGAGGAACCTGGATAATTTCCAGTATTATTAGATTGTTGTGGACTTGCTTGTGAGTTCATTTCTGTTTTTACTTCCATATAAGGAGGGGAAGGTGTTCCTTTTTTCTGCTCAGCTTTATCAGACTCAATGCTTTTCTTCTCCGTTGGTTCATTTTCAGTTTGCTAAAATATTTTATACTCTCCTCTTTATTTATATTTAGTACCTTCCTTATCTACATATATAACGTACATAAATTCGCACGCATTCTATTCTTATAGCTCGTGTTCTATTTCTATTCAACTATACTATTGTTTTCAAATTTCAATTTTGTATCTAAAATTGAAAACAATGGAAAAAAGGGGATTTTTGAGTTGATAGATTGGAAACGAGCGTGAATTGTCGTTTGAGAAAGAAACAAACGCTGTCTAAATTTATATACCCATATATATGAATGACTGATATTGTATATTGTGGTAAACGAGGAAAGTTTTATGGAAATACTCACATCAGGTGTAACTTCTTCGTTGACGGAAGCTGGGGTTGGAGTAGGTGTTGACGTCGGTGTTGATTCGCTGGACGTTGGTCCTTCTAATCGATTTTCTTCAGGACCTTTAAGTCTGTCACGTCTGAGAAGATCATATTGTCGCTCCACCATTTTATTAAAGGCATCTTCATCTACAGCTGGTTTGCAATGCTAGAGGAAATGAACATTCAAAATAGAATTTTTTTTTAATTTTACGTGTCCGTTTTTAATAAACTTAATAAATAAAATTTTGTATATTGAGACAATAAATTTGATCGTAAGGTAAGATTACCTTCTTTAGCTCTTCTTGAAATACTTCACTGGCTTCAATGAACTTTCTCTTCTTCGCTTCGTACTTTTCTTCGATTTGTTGAAGTTCAGCTTCTAGTTTTTTCTGAAATATTTTTTAAAAATTTAATGATGAGAATTTTGTAAATTGAAATGTTTTGTAAGTTTTTCTGAATTATTTTAAATGTTTTAATGAAAGGTTTTAAATGAAAGGAGCGTACTTGATGCATTGTTAGTGATTGAACTTGACGACGAAGAACTTGCATTCTTTGAGTAGTAACAACTGATCGAACGTCAGGAACTACAGTATCGCTAAATATTTCGTTAATTAGTCGATGATTACGAGTGTAACGAGAGTAAGCTACATGCTTGACTGTGTAACCATCATCTTGATCTGTAGAGTTTTAAATAAATATTAAAAATATTAATTCTAAAAATAGTTTATTGATGAATAATTTAATAACTGAACAACTTTTAATTATTATCGTGAATTACGTAATTAGTTTAATAGTAAACTTAATATTTAAAATTATCATAACTCACCATCTTCATCTTCAGCTGGTAGAATGTCAATACGTCTATCCTGAGCTGCCTGACTTTTGCTACTTCCTGATGAACGCTCATGGCTTTCACGATCATCGTTGTTTTGTTGTGCTGCACACATTGCTATAAAGGTTATTTGAAAAACGAAATGATAGATTAAATTTATTTTACAATAAAGTTCATGTCATTTTCAATCAAAGTAATATTAATTGGTCTCCAACTTACCCGACTTTCCACGATTTTTAGCAGCAATGTATGCTAAATAAGCTGGAGAATTATGATAAGTTTTCAAAGTCTTTTCATATTCAACTTTTTCCGTTTCATATTCTTCTATAAACTCTGTTTTTTCATCTTCTGGCAAATCTCTCCACATTTGACCGATGATTTTTCCTATTTCCCATAATTTCAGTTCGGGATTTTGAGCCTTAACTTGGTCCCAAACTTTTCTACTGTACCTCATGTAGGGCATAAGAGGTTTTTCTGGAGGTTTAGGTGGTTTTGGAGTTCTCGAATCAGCCTGTTTCATGATAGCAATCTTTTTAAGTATTTTTATCTTTTTTGTAAAAATTGATTTCCTAAGAAAATTGTGCTACAATACTTACAGCTGTGTTTTTTCCAACTTTCTGAGGGGTAAATCCCGGATGGCCATGGGGTGTTTGAACAAAAGGACTTTGTGTGTCTTTCTAAAAGGTATACATTTTATAATTCACCTTTAGGTAAAAATCTTGCAATACATAAATTGAAGAAACCAAAATTAGATTCATAAACATTTATTATTCAAAATAACTGTTATTAAAGTATAAAATAAATATAAGACATAATGCCGAACACAGGAAAAATAATTAAATCAAACGTTCAATAACATTTTAATTATTAAACTAGCAACAGATTATTGTTAAACACGATTCTACAATTCATAAATACTATGCATGTCATTAAAAAATTCTTACACTTGAATTAGAACTGCTGCTTGTTCCTCCAGAAGCACGAACACGTTCTGAAGATAAACATGTTTTAGTAATAATGTAATTGTGTATTTAAAAACTGCTTTAATTAAAGTTTATAAATAATAAGAAAGTACGTACGATTTGTTGAAACGATGGTCGGAGTGGAAATTGCCACTTGTTTATAATTAGCTGGTAGAGCCATTTTGAAGTATTTAAAATGTAATGAGGTTTATAAATCACATAAATCTCTGAAATAGAAACAATAACAAATCTTTAACCAGTGATAAAAAGGCAAATCTAGCAGTTTTTACTCCTTAAATGCCGAAACAAGTCCATTACATATTTCTGTAGATTTGAGGTTAGAATGACTTTAAACGAGCGCTCCTATTACTCCGAAATACTATTTTAAACATTAATCACCAAAGTAAATGTAATTTACACATAATTAAGTTTTGATGAAACAGACTTTTAAACAAATAGAAAAACAATGACATTAATTTTTAAAGCGTCTATCCCAGTAGATACAGAGGGGCGGGTAGTGATTTTTCTAACAAAGCGAGCATTTAACGAAGCCGGAATTTACTTAAAGATAGTATTAAAACTCACGCAAACTTTATACTTGTTGCACTTTTAATAAAAAACGTATTTAAGCAGACTTTTGTTAATTTTTTGTCGATCACTGAACGCTTTAATCCACACACGTATACAATGGTACACACCAGTAAACAAGTTACACACGCATTTACTATACGTCAGGTGGTAAGAGTGTGGGTATTATGTCACGTACACACTGCGGATGGAATAGAGACCAACCAATCAGAGAACGTGATTTAAAAAAGAAAAGAAAATTGGCGCTGCGATCTGTAGTCATAATATTGAAAATGTTTCGAATCTTAATGTTTTTATATAATCATAGATTTTTTGATTTGTACATACCATGGAGGATACTATCGGTAGCCATTTTGTGTGTTGTGGAACCAGCTGTCCTGTATTCATTATTAGTGACTTTATTCTCTTGACGTAAAATGTCAAAAACAGCAGTCTTTTAAACAAGCAAAATGCAGAGTGTCAATATAATCTAGTGATCGTCCTAAAAATAACAATTAATTAGTTATCAAATGTTTAAATCAGGCAGTATAAATCCTTGGAATTTCGTAAAACAAAGACATTTCCTTGTCTACTTTTATTAACCTTGGCTTGAACGTCATACATACAAGTGAGTATTATCCTTTAGAAAAGGTTAAAAATAAGTTTGCTTGAATTTCAAGAAGAAATTTGTCAAAATTTTGCCTGCGCAATTATTACGTTCAATTGTTTTTTGCAATCAGTACGTATTACAATTATGAGACATTGGAAAGTGATCTTATATAGATATTGAACCTACCTGTTATTTAATTACAAAAAACTAAGCTCTTAAATCGGTTAAAAGGAAATCGAATAAGATAGGTATTTTGCTCTTATAATATTAAAGCTACAAAATATACAGTAACTTTCTCTTGACTTGAAAGGATTGACTTGTGTCGAGATAAAATGAAAACGAAATAAAGGTCATAGCTCTTGTGAATTCGGAGAAAATTACCACTATACATGAAGGTTTAAAATAACACGCCAGAAATATTATAATTTTGTTTTCAACACAGTTTATAGAATATTATTCTTCTCGCAGGCCTATTTTTTACATTCCCTAATGAAAATGCAATTAGCATAATTTGTAAATACAAAATATTGTTGCGTAAATATAATCAATTTAATTTTAATAATTTTTATTTTATACAAATTCACATATATATTTGTTATAGGTTATTTTTTGTACAAATGCTTTGAAATAGTTTTAAGACCAGAGATTATAATTCACTGGAAAAGCTGTGATGTAACTTCAGTGATTTATTTTTATGTAAATTAAGTTGTTCTTACTTTAAATATTTATATTAAACTTCAAAGACTTGTTCTTATCGACATTGTGCTTGTGCGTTTTCAATATTTGTTTTAATGAAACATTTTCAAGAAGAAAAGAATATTAATTTTTATTGTAATTTTATGTTTGGAGACAGACGATTGGGTGATATATTTACGTCATTTTACGAAATGTAAATAAAGTTGAATAATCTCATTAATGTACTGATATTAAATTGAATGAGTTCATTTTTTGCCTGACATTAATAGATATTTTGTAGAATTCCACGTTTTGTAATATGAATCATATTTATAACTGTTGTATTATTATTACTCATTCTTACATATATGTAGCTAATATTGCAAACTACGTTTATTTGTAAGATACAAATCTTACAATAGATTTAAAAATGCATAGTCATCTACAAATTTAACTTCCTGGGAGCCATTTAAAATATGATTCACACTTTCATGGTGATATGTTACTTTCAGGCATTTTTTACTCCTTTTTCGTATTTTCCCGTATGTTTTTGAAATACAGTTGTGTCTTTTGTTCTTTCTTTTTTGTTTCTTTTTTTTCTTTGCGTTTTTTGTTTATTGATTGCACTTTTTCGTTTAAATTTATCTTATTTTTCACTCCTTTCTTTACTTTTTATATTCTTTACTCTGTATATTACTTACTTTTTATATTCCTTACTTTTTATATTCCTTACTTTACATATTCCTTACTTTTTATATTCCTTACTTTTTATTTTCCTTACTTTTTATATTCCTTACTTTTCATATTCCTTACTTTTCATATTCCTTACTTTTTATCTTCTTTACTTTTTTTGTTTACTTTTTATGTTTTTTTTTCAATCCCTTTTCTTAATATACATTTTCCATTTCTTACCTTGTTTTTTTTCTATTTCATTACTTTATTTTTGAACCTATTTTTCAAAAAATAAGATTTTTAAAAAGTAAAAGTGTAAAATAACGTTTCTTACATTCATTTTTGTTGATAAATTTTAAAATGTTTTTACAGGGTCGATCGGTAATCGATCGTGTCCAAAAAATTGTAATAAATATATTTCTATCTTTTTTGACACATCGGGTTTAAGATTTGAGGGTTTATGAAAGTCGTGGTTTGTTTTTGTGATTGTTTCATGCTTTAGAATTTCAGGATCATGTTCGAAGAATTAAAAACTGAAGCGGCAATAGAAACAACATTTTGTACTTATTTAATACATTGTTATATATGTGTACAACATTGTTGTATATGTGTTCTTTAATTTACCTTCCTAATGTCAAAATACATGTTTTGATAAATGTGTTTATTCTCATCAAATTTTTTATTTATTTGGTAATACTTCTAGAACTAGCTTACTCTTAATGCAACAAAATGTACTAAAAAGTGTTCAATAAAATCAATTTTCTAACCCCTTTTTTAATCAGAAAAATAAAGAAAGCTAAAGAGAGTAAAGAATACAAATGTTACTATTATATTTTTTAAGATTTAACGAATGGTCTTTATTTGCAGTACCTTGTGTAAAATCAGCATAAGGGACAAAGATGAACAAGGAAAATTATGAGAGTAAGCAAATTGAAGAAATGGACCATACAGTTTCACACACACCTCCAGTATTTTTCAATTCTCAAAAGCCGTGTGTAAACGTATGGATGGACAAGATGAGCAAAGGAGTCCTCTCCCTCTCGAATTTTAAAGAACACTGGAGAATTTGGGTACCAAAAATCTACAGTCCTGAACCTAATTATGATTGTCTTGATTGGGATTTCGACGAAGATATGGCTAAAAAGATGCTTTTCAATACTCTGGAAGAGTTCATTTGCAATAAAGAGCCACAAAAGTTTCTCAAAATGTTAAGTGAATTGGATAATCCGCCATCAGTTTGTGGCAGATTTTTCAAAATAGGAGAACCGACTTACTATTGCCGAGAATGTGGAATGGATTTAACTTGTGTCTTATGTGTCGATTGCTTTAAAAATTCGAATCATCGTAATCATAAGTACAAAATGTCGACGTCTTTTGGCGGGGGCTGCTGTGATTGTGGAGATCCTGAAGCTTGGAAGAATAATTGTTATTGTGATGTCCACTTGGCAGGGATTCAGTCGAAAGAATCAGGAGAACGTAATTTGCCACAAGATGTTATTGATCGAGCTGTGATTACATTTGAAGCGGTGCTCAAGTATTGTTACGAATTATTGTCTCTAGAACACACACCAGGTTTACCTTCAGATTTATTACTAAAGGACACGGATGAGAATCCTTTGGGATTATTAGCAACAGCTGATACCTACTGTACTGTTCTCTACAATGATGAGATTCACACTTTCGATCAAGTCATAAGTACTCTGACACGAGTTATAAAATGTACTCAACGAGATGCGATCGAGTTTGTAACCAACATTGACAGAGAGGGTAGAACGGTTATCAAGTGTTCTGGATTTTCCCATTGCTGTGAATTGAAATCTGACATTGAAAAGTACATGTCCCGGAGTAATAACAAACCACTGAAAGTCGTCGTAGTACATGCGCATGTGATAGCTCATCAAATTTTTGCACTGAAATTATTGGGATGGCTGCAGGGATTCATCAATCTGAGTGAAAAATTCCGGGTTTTGTTCAGCAATATCGCTCTGAAGACGAAACTACCGGAGATGACAATAGTTGAAGGGATTTTGATGAGAGATACCCAGCTGTGGAAATCGGCGAGAACTGCCTGGCACAAGTTGTTTATTTCGGGAATGCTCATAGAATATGATAGTAAAAAGGCTCTGGCAATTGTCTTTACCCAGAGATACGGTTCTGTTATGAAAGATTTCATTCGAGATGATCATGATCATTCCTTTTCGATTGTGTCATTCTCTGTCCAACTTTACACTACTCCGTCTGTAGCTCATCATTTAATTGCACATCACGATGTTCTCTTTATTCTCCTCAATACTTTCATCTCTGAAAGCTCTCGAAATTGCAATGCAGCCGGAATTCTGGAATTCGAGAGGAACTCGCCGAATATTACTTTCAAGAGAGCGCACCACATTCTTTCCGATTTAAAATATTTATTGAGTGTCAAACCGGACACGTGGACTGACGAATTGAGACGTGGATTTTTGCAAGGGATTAATTTACTACTGACACTATTGTGCAGTATGCAAACAATGGATTCCGTTGTTAGGCAAGTGGGTCAACACATGGAGTACGAGCCAGAGTGGGAGTCAGCTTATAATCTTCAAATAAAACTCGGTTCTGTGGTAACGCATGCCTTGGAGTGGTGTGGCTCTGACAAAGTCGTGCTGATAAAGTCGTTTAGATTAGTCCTAAAGAGGCTTTTCGAGCAAACTGGAGTCGATAATAAGCGTTATCAGATGAGAGAATTGGCTAACCATAGTACTAATTGCATTCAATATGATGTTCTATCAGAACCGGTTTCTATACATCTACCAGTCTCGAGATTTCTCGCAGGGCTATTCCTACATCTTGAGAAATACGATCTTCATTACCAGAGTCCAGAGTTCACAATCCCTACAAAACCAACTCCGGAACAAATAATTGAACCAGTATTAAGAACCCAGGCGATGATCGCTCAAAGTAATGCAGGATTGTGGAGAAGAAATGGATACTCTTTGAGTAATCAGCTTTATTTCTATCACAACATTAAGTGCAGATCGGAAATGTTGGACAAGGATATAATCCTTCTGCAGGTTGGCGCTTCTCTCATTGAAAGTAATGAATTCTTAATGCATCTTATGAATAAGTTCAATCTTTTCAATTGGACGGATCCTCAGTTTGAAATGAACAGTTTAAAGAATCCGGAAGAGGACAGCATGAGGCCGATGATTAATTTGGTTGAGGAATTTCTTGGATTGTTGATCACTATCATTGGAGAGAGACACATTCCTGGAATTGGAGTTGTTACGGAAGATGATCGTTTGAAGAAGGATATTATGCAACAGCTTTGTATTAAACCTCTTTCTCACTCGGAACTTTACAAGACCTTGTCAGAAGATTTCCATTACAGTACTGAACTCGAGAGGATAATAAACGACGTGGCGGATTTTAAAAAAACCGGGCAAGAATCCACTGGGAAGAAATTCTACGAATTGAAACCGGGCATACACTCCGAATATAACGTATTCTTTTATCACTACACTAAAGAAGAGTTGAGCAAATCTGAAGAGAAACAACGAAAGCGTCGAAAAGCGGCAGGTGAACTGGAATGTTGTCCTCCACCGGAATTACCTAAATTGTGCAAATCTTTCATTCTAGTGGCGAATTTACTTCAGTGTGACGTCATGTTACTTATACTCCAAACAGTGCTTGTTCGAGCTATTAATTTACGAGCTAGAAGTTACTCCGAGGCGCAGGTACAGAAGGTACTACATTTGATAGGCTACGCTTTGCAAGAACAAGAATCGAGGAATCATCCGTTTTTGAATTTCACTTCCAGAGCTGTGAAGTTTAATATTTACAAACTTTTGGAAGAGCTTTCCAACAGTCCGCGTATTGATGAACATGCCGATTTACTAACATGGGTTTTAGGAAAGTATAAGAAAATCAATGGTGTATCGGGAGCTGAAGCGGAAACCTCGTCCTCGACGCAAGAAGAAGAATTAAGGGAATCTAAACCTGAGAAATCTGACAAAGAGTGGCGAACAAAAATGGCAGCCCAGAAACGGGCTAAAATAATGGCTCAAATGGAAGCAATGCAGAAACATTTCTTGAAGAAGAATGCCCAACTGTTTGAAGAAAAGACTACCGATGGCAGTAACAGTGAAGATACGGAATCACCGATGGATCTTGCGGAATGTAATCAGGCTGGATTTGTTGCTTTGGGGGCGGATCAAACCAGCAGAATGTATGAGAAGAAGACGGAAACTTGTATTTTGTGTCAAGAAGATCAAACAATAACGGCTTCAAACACAGCCATGGTATTAGCTGCTTTTGTGCATCAATCCACCGTTTTGTGTCGAAACAGAGAAAACTCGGCGGAACCGGATCCACTCTATTTATCAGCCAATCTGGGAGCATCACCGCACACTCGTACCTGTGGTCATGTCATGCATGCCAGCTGCTGGAAAAAGCACTTTGAAAATGTTTGCAACAAGGAAAATAGAAGACCGTACCGATTGAGACAACCTTCTAGTTTTGATATAGAACAACAGGAGTATCTCTGTCCTCTTTGCGAGTGTCTCAGTAATACGGTCATGCCTGTTCTACCATCCTTGGGTAATTTACAACCCTCGATTCAGCAGCCGAATCTGAGTTTTGAAAAATGGCTGGACGCTTTAAAAATTGCTGTTGGTTGTAGAAAAGGAACGAGAAATCAAAAGTCTAAAAATGTGCATGATCCGAATTGCAGGTATTGCGTTAAACAGAATTCATCGGAGGACGAGTTCTTCAAGGACAGTAGACTGATGGTTTGTCCGATAGAAAAGATCATTGAAGAACTAGGAGACGATGGAGTTGCTTTTGAATCTCTATACTCACAGCCTGGACCAGTTATTTCCGAAAATCTAGTGTCCATGGTTCATACTTTTGCGGAAACAACTTGCACGAAAGGATTGTACATCAAGGCTCATGAGAAAGATCCTAGAGTGGCTCTTCTTGTTTGGAAATCTACCGCTTACACTGTTCGTTCGATAGAATGTCTGTTACGAGAAACAAACAAACCTCTCCTGGGAGCTTTATCCTCGAGGCAAAGGGACAGTTTGGAAGGACTCGCGAGAATTTCATCGGTGATCGGATCAACTTGGGCAGATTCTTCATCGCAGTCTGACGGTCTAAACAACGAAATGGCGATTTCTGATCACGCTTTGTCGTATCTTAAGCTGCTGCTAGAAAATCCGCATGACGGTGTTTGTATCTACGATTGGGATCCCTTTGGAGTTCTTATTGGATTGGTGAATTCTTTGCCTAGTTTGTTCAATACTAAAACTAACCAGAAACCTCAGATTCTCACTGGAGGAATCGCGGAACTTTATGCTTTAAAGCTAGTATTAATTGGATTGATAGTTAGAATTCTACTGACGCTGAAGTTCGAGGAGAGCGAGGTGATGGATGTGGATGGTCAATCGTCGGACGAAAACGAAAATTGTAAATCTATTTTAACTTTGGCTGAAACTTTGAAAATCTCTGTTGGAAATCAATCAGCCTGCGAGCTTTGGAGGCGAGTTAAGGACAATTGCTTGCCGTTCTTGAGATGCTGTGTTTTGTATTTTCACTTTGTGACGGAAGTACCAGCACTGGGCGAATTGACCAGTGAGGGCGGTGATAACTTTGAAAATATCTGTAAATATTTGGGCCTTCCAACGAATTGTGATAACTTATTGGACTCGGAGGCTGTCAAACTGGCAAAGATTTGGTCAGATCATCCTGCTGTGAAAGATGAACGGGTAAAAGAAACTGCAGTTAAGGATCTGTTGAAGATAAACAAACTGCTGGATCTTCCGGATGATTATAGTGAATTGATCAACGCAGTTTCATCATTCGTTTGTCCAAATAGTGATAGAGAAGATTCGAGGAATCCAACCATGTGTCTCGTATGTGGAGTAATGCTGTGTTCACAGAGCTACTGTTGTCAGACTGAGTTGAATAAAATGATGGTGGGTGCTTGCTCTTATCATGCAAGCAAGTGTGGTGCTGGAGTTGGCGTCTTTTTACGAGTTCGTGAGTGTGAAATTCTCTACATGAGAAGTCCAAATCGAGGCTCTTTTGCTTGTCCACCTTATATTGATGAGTACGGAGAAACAGATCAAGGTTTACGGAGAGGGAATCCTATGAGACTTTGCAGAGATAAATATAAGCAATTGAATGAACTTTGGATAAGTCACGGACTTCATGAGGCTATATCTAGAGCCATCGAAACTTCCAACCATCTTATGTCAACGCAGTGGCATCATCTATAACTGTTTTAGGAATCTTTAAAAAAATTTAGCCTGGACGTTTAACCAAAAAAAAAATAAATAAATTAAAAAAAAAACCATATACTAAATTTATGATTTGTGTAAGTAATAAAATAGTATTAAACACTCTTCCTTTCTTTTCAATGCTTTGAAATATTCTGGGATGCATAAATATTTTTCAAACTTTATCAAAAATAGATCACTATCCACAAATAGACAGAAATGAAAAATAAAATATTCTAATTATTATTAAATAATTAAATGAATACAATTTTTTGTATAACATTTTTCGAAATTATATTCTTTGTTTCTTCTTTCCTTGTTCGATTTGTTAAAATATTTTAAAACCTAAAAAAAATAAAAAATCCTTTTTATATAAATAAATTAAAATTCAATCCTAAGTTTAAAGAAAAAACAAAAAATAATTATTATTTGGCAACAAAATGAAACAATTTTTTTTCTGAAATTGTACAACTGGATCTTTCGAAATTTGCTTAAATCAGTTTTAGTTATATTTCTATTATTTATTTACTATAGTTTGAGGTTATGTCACGGACTTGAACATCCTTAATTTGTTAAATACAAGTTACAAGTATACATTAATAAAAATTGTTATTAAATAAAACATAATTAATTTTAGTAAAAAATAATTTAATAGTACAAAATAATTTAATCGTAAGAAATAATCTAATAGTAAAAAATAATTTGTGTAAACAAGACAATACGTGAAAATTTGATCTAAAAGGTCATAGAAAATACAACGATAAACAATTTTAATTGAGCAGAATATTCATGTGTCCCAATGCTTTAATTGTAAGAAAATATGTTTAACATTTTTATATACAATTTCAGCGCTTGAATGTTACCCCTAGAGCTTGGAAAAGGGCGCAGAAGAAAACTCGAAAACGCATTAATCTCTCTGCCTTTAAAAAGTGGCGACTAGAATAGATTTTTTTTACTGATTAATCTTCTTGGATTCGATTTGCGTCCGTTTCGAAACTTTATTCTTTATCGTTACAATGTTTCAATTTTCTTTCAGAGTTTAGCGAACTTTAAATTGTGTGAATTAAATATAAATCTACTTATAATTACTAATCCAAACGTTTTTATGACTTACAGAGGCATGATTAACGAGAGCTCGGTCAACTTTAATAAAATCAAAAATCTTATTAAAAAAAAATTAACTGTGTAAAAATGAGAACAGATTTTTAATTTCATGTAGATAACAATGACTGAAAGTAGTATTTAAATGAATTGTCAAATCCCTAGCGAAAGTTTGTTACGCCACTGTATTCGTTCGAAAAAATAAATACTGAAGCTTCGATTGTTCTTTTCAACTAAAATGTATACATCTAAAAAGGGTTGTTTTAATTACTCTTTGTTGCAGTTTTGCAAAAAAGTTAAATTTCTTGTTATGCTCGACAGAGTAATTTAGTTGCTTGAAAAACTAATTTTAGAACACGAAAAATTGTAGTTAATTTTCTTCTTTTTTGAAGCTGTAATGCGTTTTAAGAAATTCTCTTTAATCAGTTTGAAAAGTAATTAAGGAAATGTTGTATAATCAGTTGTCAAAGCAAAGAAAAAGAATTGTGTAACAAGGAAGATTCGATGTAAAATAAGCAGAATGGATTCTTTTAAATACACGAGAAATTTTCTATAAATAAGTCTGTATTTATAAGATTCATACATTTTTAAGAGAACTTGAGTGTTGAAATGTATTTAATAAAAATAGTAAAAATACTCCATATTGAGTTAATATTGTTTTAAATACAATTAAAGTTGTTATGTTTTTTTAATGTTTGAGTTCTCTTAAATTCAATAACTTTTATTGGCAATTCTTCAATCAATGTAGTTAATGTTGAAAATCAAGTTTATGTTTCGAGAAATGATTTTTTCTAATTATCTTATTTAGTTTTACAATGTTTTAAATTGATCCTTCAAAATCTTTTATTAGAAAAATTCATTTTGTAAAATTTTGGAAATTTATTTTTTTCGACATTTTATTTATTTTCTATTATATTTTTTTAAGCACTGAAATGTTGGCCAAATGAAATTGCGTGAAAGCATAGATCTTTTTTTTCTAAGTTAAGAAACAAAGTTAATCTTTTATTGTAATTCCAATGTGCGATAAAACATTTGTTTATATTCTGTTTGAGAACTTGGAATAAAAGTATTTAAATAGCTTTATAAAAATGTTGTCTTTTAATATTTATAAAATAAACTAATTTTAGGAGCTACAAAAAAGCTGAATGGAAACAATCTTTAGAAACTCGAACATTTTTGTAAATAAATTGATTTGTTAATATCAAAATATTTTCAGTTTAAATTTTTTATTAAAATTATATTTTAAACTGTTTTACCGTGTTACCTATAACGGGTTATCTTTTTATAGCTGTAGGTAATACAGATTTTCATATAACCAAGATTAAGATTTAACTAACAAAAAGATAAATTAAAATGCACTTAAGAAATACCAATCTTTAGAATATTTTAACTGTAGGTAAAAAATTATAGTCTATTGAATAGAAGAATAACATCATTTGACAAAGAGTTTCTATTTTAATAGTTGCCCCTGATGATGTCTTCCTACCATGCACTTCTGTAATACTGGTAATTCAACATTTGTGTTTTTAGGAAGAAATAAATTATGAATATGAATTTTATTGATCAATACAACATTTATTTTACAGTACAAATATTTATTTTAATTTTAATAGGAGTAATTTATTGAACCAAATTTTTTGTTTAAATTAAACAAAGCCTGTCTTTATATCAAACAAATTATATCTTCCAGTAGAAGAAGCAAAAGTTTTTAATTTGTTTAAATTCGTAATGTTAAAAGGATTAAAATAAATGAATATTGGTCAATAAAAATATTCCAATCAAGCAATAAATTTGTTTAAATCAATTTTGTTAGGGCAAATAAATATCTTTGTTTAATTTAAACAAATATGTTTCTAAGTGTATTTATATAATTTTAATATTAAATTGTTTATCCAATCCACGAGGCCAGATATAGCGAAGTATAGATGGAAGTCATTTTAGTTTTGCAACTTTGAATTTAGAATCAAACTCATTCTTTGCACCAAATTTTTTATTAGAATTAAACAAATCCTGTCTTTGAATCAAACAAATTTTTCAAATAGAAAAATATTCAAGTAGAAGATGCAATCGGTTTTAATTTGTTTACTTCAAGTAAATATTTATTCAGATAAAGTGACAAAATTGTTTTATCAATTATTATGTCAAACAAATTTCTTTTTCAATTAAAACTTGGAGATGTTTTTAAATTACTATAAATAAATGTAGGTAATATATATCTCCAAGAAGCTTTTGTATAAAGTCAGCGTTCTAGTGTAGTTTATATTTAACTTCGTAGTTCAGTAACTTTTTTAATTTGATCAATTTTCTATATTTTTATTTATCTCGTGTTAAAATAATCTTTTATTTCTTATTTTGTTTTTGCTTCCTTATAGAGGAAGCATTGTAATCGTGACAATTTTCGATTTTCTAAAAATAGTCTAAATCAACTCAATTTTATCCAAAAAGAATAAATACAAAGTTTTAGGCCAATGTCCAGATGTATGTATGTGTGTGTGTGTGTGTGTGGGTACGTGTATGTGCGGTCGTTTTTTGTGGACTCTCCATCTTGAGAATGCTTTGACCGATATTAATAAAATTTGAGGGAGCTATTACACCCATAAAAATCTAGAAATGGACATAGGGAATTTAGAAATACTCAAACAAAAAATGTTCAGATCGTTTTTTCTTCAAAAATACGGTTATTTTAGATAACATTTTTTCCTTAATAAAAAATTAGATTCATTAATGAAAGAATCATATTCTTTGTGTCAAGACGAATCGACTGACCTATATAAACTCTATATTTGACCAACAATTAATAGAGTAAATGACAATTTTCAATCATTTTTGACGTTCAAAATGCGATTTTATTAATATAACTTTTAAAATTTTGATTTTTTCATAACAGTTCTTTTTGCAAGAATTTTTTGCATTAAAAAACTAATCGATTCACCTATATAAACTCTATATTTTACCAAAAATTGAAGGAGTAAATTACAGTTTTTCCTTATTTATGACATTTAAAATTCTATTAATATATAACTTTTAATATCATTATTTTTAAATGATATTTCCTTCTGAAAAAACTTTCTGCATTAAAAAACAAATCGATTGATCTACAAAAAGTCTATATTTTACTAAAATAGAGCAGATTATTAGTAGAAAAGGAATCGACTGACACATAATGTATTCCGAGATGTATTCTTTTCAACTGAAATTTAAAGCTAAATTGTAATTTTTCATTTACTTAAGGAATTTAAAATTTAAATTATTCTTATAAACAAATTAATATAAATATACTTTTTAAATTATTAAAAAAAGTTAAAGATTGATTTTTGTAAAAAATTCATCTATAAGGAAGCAAAATGTTCATTAAATTAATATAATTCTCTACTTTTTCTCTTTGTTGATAAATTAGCTTTTTTTTTAGTATTGTCGACAAGAATTGCAGTAAAATCGTAGGAAATAAATAATTTCAAGCAGTCTATAAAATTACGACAAGTTTTTTATATGCCAAAAAGCTCCGCATAAAGAAATCATTAAAAGCTCTAACCTTCGCAGAGATCTTTTAGACACTTCATCAAAAAGTTAAATTTATATGTGCAAAAATTGACC
>WNHD01000548.1:0-29083 GCA_011057455.1 Ganaspis sp. Gsp50
TTTATGCAAGCTTTCCTAAAGCATGCAATTAAATCTTCCGAACCTTGCAGTTAAAGCTTTAGGAAAGGTTTAGGAAAGGTTCAGTGCTATGTGGGTAAAGATAATTTAAATTAATTCAATGTACATAATTCATGTAATTCAAAGTAATTCATAATTCAAAGTGATTCAATTAAGTCAGAAGAATTCCACATATATCGATTTAATTCCAGATAATTTTAACTAATTCAAGGCAATTAAAATTATTTCAATGTAATTCTGAGTAATTCAAAGTAGTTCATATAATTCAAGATAATTAAAAATAATTCAAGGTAACTCAAATTAATTTAAGATACTGGAATATAATTCAAAGTTATTTAAAGTAATTCATATTATTCGAGGTAATTCAGAATAAGTAAAGATATTTAACAATAATTAAAGTTACCTAATTGAAGGCAATTTAAAATGTATCAAAACAATTCATAAAATTCAAGATAATTCGGGATTATTCAACACAAGTGTAAACATAATTTTAAGAATCGTTTTATCCTCGTTTTTGTTTAAGAACTATTTATATAATTCAAGACAATTGAAGATGATTTTGGGTAATTCGCGATAATTCAGAATAATTTAAGAAAATTCAAAACAATGCAATGAAATTCAGGATTCTTTAATTTAATTCAAGATAAATCAAGATAATTGTAGATAATTCTAGATTATTGGAGATAATGTATCATCTAATTCACAAGTTGTTTGAACCACTTTTTCTTCCAAGACGTTTTTTATTATTGAAAGTACAATTCAGGATATTTCAAAGTATAATTAATTTGATTCAGAATATTTCAAGATAATTCAAATTGACTGAACGTAATTCAAGATAATTCAAATTTATTCAAGATAACGCAAGGTAATTCAAGTTATTTCAGGTTAATTTAAATTAATTCAGGGTAATTCAAGTTGGTTCAGGGTAATTCAAATTAGTTCATCTAATTCAAAATAATTCAAGATAATTAAACAAAAAGCAATCTAATTCAGGTTATTTCTGGAAAATTCAGAGTAATTAATCTAATTCAAGATAATTCAAGGTAATTCATGATAATTCAAGAAAATTCAAGCTAATTCAAGTTATTTGTGGGCAATGCAAACTAGTTAATCTAATTCAAGATAATTCAAAGTAATTGAAGTTAATTCATGTTAACTTAAGATAATTCGAAAATATTCAAGATAACTATAAAGTTATTTGTGGGTAATTCAAAGTAGTTCACATAATACAAGATAATTCAAAGTAATTCAAAATAACTCAATGCTATTAATATTAATTTAAGAAAATTAAAATTAATTCTTACAATTCAAGATAACTCGACATAATTCAACACAAGTCTACACCTAATCCACGAGTTGTTTGTCTTTCATTTGAAACGTAATTGAAAACATAATTAACATTCTAAGTATAAAAAGAAATAATTGTAAACAACCGGAACCCGCAACTATATGTTTAGTCGAAAAAATTCATCGAAAACACAATTGTAACAATTTAGGTTTTTATTATCGCCCACTCAATATATTCAGTGAACGAAACATATATATGTTTCGTTAAATCGATTTTATAAAAATTCATAAAAAAGGTTATACACCTTTTATTGCGAGCACTCTCTCAAAGCTTATTTTGGTTAAATAAAAAATCGTGAAAGTCTTTTTGTAAGCGGAAAGAATTTATAATACATGTATAAACATATATTTATTTTGTCTTACAATATTCGAAACTCGTCTATATAGGAATTTTTACACCACGTATTGTAATTCAGTGGAATTAAATTTTATGGTCGGTAACCTGACAGAGCTATAATAATATAATTTAGAGAGAGGTGCAAAGATTACCAACACTGATATATTTTTCTGGATCGTAAAGCGCGTCATTTTTTTAAAATAAGCTATAAAGATCGTAACATTGATTCACTCTGACATATCTCTTCTCTTAAATTTACGGTATAAAAACTTTTTGACATGTGTAAAGAAACAGATAATTAGTTTTATGTCTATTTATTAAATTTGGAATTTATTGTACACACACGCACACACCTGTTATTGCATATGTTATCAAATACACACCAATACATATAGATTTTTGTATTTTTTTGGATTGCATTTTAAAACTGCGTAAAAACTTTTCACACGCGCAAAATTTTTATTATATATATTTTTTTCTTCTTTTTTTAATGGAAAGCTTTCTATAGAGAGATTTCCATGGAAGTTCTTCACGCAAATAATGCGACCATATATTCTTTATAAATACATAATAATTATTTTCATATTATATGTGACATGCTTTCAAGAAAGGGACCTTGGAAGAAAAAAATTGTAGGTTATGTTTGATGGTACTTTTATATTCAACATAATCGAAACTCCCTTTTTAATAATCTGCAATCAAAAACAGTTTATCTTGAACAGTTTGTTTGTACATTATCTAGAAAAACTATTTTTGATTGCAGATAATTACGAAGAAAACTACCATTGAAAAAAAACTACCATTGAACATAACCTACAATTTTTTCCTCCTAAGGTCCCATAATACGTCACATAAATACAATGTAATAACAAAACTTTTGATTCTTCGCTTTATATATTTCAATAATATTTGTATACCTTTCATTTATTTCATTTATATATACATCATTAAAAATAAATTCATAACTATTTCAATGTTCAAGAAAATTTCGAATAGAAAGAAAGCAATAAACATCAATTCCTTTAAAAAAACTTATTCTTTATATCCAACTTATTAATAGCATGAAACTTAAGGTGGTTGGAGTTCAAAAGAAACAGTAAAGAACTACTTTTTATGCTTGTTTTATTGTGAAAGCATTGTCAGAAACGGTCAGTTAAAACCTCATAACTCCTTTTTTAAAAAAATAGTGTGAGGTCGTAAAAAATGTCGGGTGCTTTTAAACCTGCGCGTTCGGTCATTAAAAAAAAAAGTACTCAGTCATAATGCCAGAGAAAAAAGAAAACACAACAAAGTGGTTAAAATATTTTTCAAGGAATCAATTCGTTTAAAATCCACAAATTTCGAGAAAAAACGCTTTTCCAAATTAATAAAGAATTTTCCGTAAATTACAAACATTTTTAAAAATATTTTTCAAGACAGGATTTCTCACGTTGTTGAACACCCCCTCCTCTAAAAGTGTGAGGTAATTTATAAATGAATCTATTTTTAATTGCGGGGGGTTCGGTCCTCCCGATTGGGGGTTCGGCCCCCCGATTGGGGGTTCAGTCCCCACCGAACAGCGGCAGAAGAATTTTCCGTTCCATAAGAGAGTAAAATAAAGTGTTATAGTTAAGAATGTATGTGCCCTTAAAGGTGTATAAACCCTTAAATTTGTACATGCCACTAAGGGTGTAAATTTTCTTGAGGTGTAGAATAACTTCTACGCCCCTGGTCGTTTACGATACTTCTGAAGAAAAAGTGATATGAAATCGAAGCTAAACCGCTTTCTGTTTTTTGTCTTCTTCTGAGCAATTAACATGATTACGGGACAAAAGAGTCATAAAAAGAGAAGCCTAGGGGGTCTAAGAGGAATGATTTTAATGCAGAAATAACAGGGCACATCGGAGAGACACTAACGACTTACAAGCACGCATCATTGGGTCGCATCCTCTTGTACTCGTGCCAGCTCGTGTGTTTGCAACTAGTGAAAAATTGCCGCTAGTCGCGTGCTCTAAAACCCCCTTCTATTTTTGCCACGTGGTGCATTCTCGGACACGTGCCCGCTACTATCTCTGCATAATTCACAAACGCATTCGTCTGCACTTGGTGCCAATAATTCCATTTTTATGGAAAACCTTGTCCTAATCTTAAACTCCTTCGTTCAGGACAGTTGCATAAAAGTCCTGCACTCTTTCTAGCGTTGAAAATAGTTTGGATGCATATTTTGCAATTTGTAAATAAAGGTAGAGAATTATTTGTATATTATTGTTTATGTTTTCGTATTATTTATTTATATTATATTATTTATATACATTATATTATTTAAATATATTATATTATTTATATACATTATATTTTTTAAACATATTATATTATTTATATAAAATGTAACGAAGGAAGACAAAAAGTAACCCTGATTTGTTCTTCTCTTTGTTGCATTTGTAGCTCGAAGCAAATAGAAGAATAAGAAAATTCGTTTGTTGATAAAAATGATGAAAAAATGATAAATATGATATTTTTAGAAAGGTGATTGCAACGGTTAGGACGGAGAACCACTGGCGAGCGCGGAGTAGGGTAGACCAAGGTCGCTGCGCGCCCAATCGCCTCTCCCGGCTGATACCCCCACTCCGCTCGAGGCAGTGGTGCTTCGATTCAAACGTACTACCCGCTTTCGTAATAAACAGAGAATTGATTGTATTAATTAAAACCCAGGCAAATAATTGTTCAAACAATTCATATTAATATGCAAAACAATTGCAATCAATAAAGAAACAATAACAAACGCTACACAAATTTTGTGTAGCGACCAACAAAATTTGAACCGAAAATTGAATTGCAAGTGTCATAATAATCACACATGACAGTAAAGAATATCGAATCATAAATACGGATGATTTATATTATATTATCTGTATAAAAATCATAACGATAATAATAAAATATTATTCAAAGGTAATGAAAGAAAATTAAAAATAATCCTAATAGATATTTTCTTTGTGCTATTTGTAGTTCGAGGCGAATAGAAGAATAAGAAAATTTACTTAATGTCGAAAAAGTGAAAAATATGCTATTTTTAGAGTAGTTGCAACGATTGGGACAGGGAACCACTGGCGAACGCGGAGTGGGGTAGACCAAGGTCGCTCCACGCCCAATCGCTTCTCCCGGCTGACACCCCCTCTCCGCTCGCGGCAGTGGTGTTTAGAGTCAACCGTACTACATACTAATATCGTAACAAACAGAGAATTGTTTATATTAATTAAAACCCAGGCAAATTATTGTTCAAACAATATTTATATTAAAACGAAAAACAATTGCAATCGTTAAAAACCTAATTCGAATCAGATCTCAAAGTATGTATCAAAAACTGAATTGAAATAGTCATAATAATTACAAACGAAGGTAAAAAATATCGATTGAAAATTATAAACGATTTATATTATATCATTTATATAAGAATCGTCACTTTTACTAATATTAAAAGGTCATTACATTCTAATATTATTATTTTATTAATTAATATTTAAAGGTTTATCTTTACCTTTTAATATTATTTTATTGTAATAAAAGAAAATTATAAATAATCCGGATTGGTACTTTTCTTTGTGTTACTTGTAGTGCAAGGCGAATAGAAGCATAAAAAAATTAATTCGTTGATTTAAATGACGAAAAAGTGAGAAATACGCTATTTTTAAATATCTAGTTGCAACGGTTAGAACGGAGAACCACTGGCGAGCGCGGAGTAGCGTAGACCAAGGTCATTCTGCGCCCAATCGCCTCTCCCGGTTGGCATCCCCACTCCGCTCGCGGCAGTGGTGCTTCGAGTCAAACATACCACCCGCTTTCGTAATAAACAGAGAATTGTTTATATTAATTAAAATGCAGGCAAATTATTGTTCAAACAACATTTATATTAAAACGCAAAACAATTGCAATCGTTAAAAACCAAATTCCAATCACAGCTCAACTAAATTTAATTCGACATTTTCATTGTCTCTGGTAAAGTTAGTAACAATTTTTGAAAAGGGAAACCAACAAGGGTCTTTGGTAGGTAACATTAGACGTGAATAAGTTTTCCCTTGGCTGAGATCGTCGTCAACGCTGTCATAAACTCCTCGTTAAGAGTAGTCAACTCAACCATTCGACCAAACCCGACCCAACTAGGTTCAACGAGGCAAAGCTGTGATTGGTTACATTACCGATACGCGCGTCTCATGTCACGACTGATGCTGTTACTCCAGTCGCGGTGAATTTCCTCATCTCCACCCAGGAGGAAACAACACACAGTTCATTTTACTTCTCCTATCTTTGCAATAAAAAATTCCCATCCCACTTTTTCCGAAAAATATATTTTAAACCAGTTAAAGCATCTTTGTCTCATTTTTTCATTTGCTGGCATATTTTGCATTTTTTGCTAAGAATCGTAATGACCAAATTTGTAGAGAATTGGATTCTCTAGCTTCTTTGTTGTAACAATTTTTTTGTAAAATGATTATTTGATAATAATGGGCAAAAAATATGAAAATTGAAATATTGAGTCAGTTTTTTCATTTTGTGACCATTTTTATTAACAATAAGTGATATATTTAAATGGCAAAGTCGTAGGGTATTAAATTTTCCACAACTTTTGTAGAAACAAGTTTTTCGAACAACACATGTACGACGAATGAATCACGACCGATAACTAGTTTCGAAACTCGCGCCAAAGAGGAGCCTTCAGTGCGCATGCGTCAATCGATAAATTGGCGGGAAAGTGCGCGTCACCTTCATTTCCTAACTTTACTATTCTTTTCCTCTAATCATGATCATGAAATTCCCTCCAATTTCGTTAAATCCGTTTAAATCCCCACAAATACATTCAAATTCGTTTATAAATCCCTTCAAATCCATTTAAATCTTTTGTTTATATAATAAAATATTTCCATTTCTTATCTATTTCTTTTTTTTATATCTTTATACAGAAAAAAGTGCAAGAAAATCAGTTCCCCTTTTGGAATATAGAAACAATAATTTTCAATAAAGATTTTGATGTGGAATTGATTTATATAAAATGGCCTTTAGGGAGATAGGGGGCAAATGATAATAATCGGGTGAGGATAGAGTCATATAAAGCCCGTGACTCGGAAGCCGCAAAGAGACAAATCGCAGAGCCTCGAATTCGAATGCGATGCAATATATAATGTGAAGGTTGACATGGGTGTGTTTTTGTGTCGATGCGTGTATATTGTATACACATTGTGTCAATGTGCTGTAATCGGGGCTCGCCCCAACAACAAGGGTGAGAAAACGTATCCATAGAACGCATGACATCCGGATCGGTCAGTTCCCAAGCTCTTCAGGAGCATCATGTATATTATATTGTAGGTAACCCTCTCGACCCCTGTGGAGAAAATGCCATCCTACATTCTCACTTGAACATTTTCAATGCATCAAATGAAAAACTGTCTCTTCGGGACTATTAAATCTCAATTGGGAAAGTGGATTTTTAATTCCGATTAACGTCATCGTTTTTCTTATTTTATTCAGCGACAATGACTTTTGGTTCGTTGTGTTCGAATACATTACCGAAACTGTATTCGAATATTATACTTTACCTTTAATTGCGTTAACGATTTCACGATATTTACGTTAACGTTAATTACGTTAACGATAATTACGTACACGATAATTACTTTAACGGTAATTACGTTCACGTTAATTACGTTGACGAAAATTATATAAACAATAATTACGTTAACTTTAATTACGTTCTTAGCACTCCCAGACTTCGAAACTCGCGCCAAAAGGGAACCTTTAGTACGCAAGCGTCAATAGGTAAATTGGCGGGAAAGTGCGCGTCACTTCACTTATTGGCTTAAATATACTTTTACTCTAACCAAGAGCATAAAATTCTGCCGAATTTCTTGAAATGAAAGAAGTAGAAGAAGCGGAGGAAGAGGAGAAAAAGAAGAAGACAAAGAGAAGGAGGAGGGGAAGGGGGAAAAAAGAAGAAAAAAGAAGGAAAAAGAAGAGGAAGAAAAAGAGGACAAAAATAGACTACATATTTTTATGAGAAATTCCCTGAAGTTCCTATTTGCACGGACAGTTGCCGGAGAGATGAAGAAAAAGGAAAAAGTGAAAATAGCCGATTGCCGCTTGCTCGTTACGATCGCTTTTTCTTGGACCTGAAACAAGAAACTGGCATCAGGACATCGTTATATTCGAGGTAACCACCCTCTCTATCTTTCTTTGCACACCCTTGCACACAGGAGCCCTTGTGTTTCTACAAATAATGCTCTCCTAGAAACAAACAGGGTCTGCCGGACCTCCAATGGACAAATTGACACTCTTTCCACCCCTCACTACGTTCCTCTTCGCTCTCTATCCCTCTTCTCATTGTTTCCAACAATTACGAAAATACGTATTTTTTTGCAAATTTTAAACAAGAATTTGTTTTTTTTAAAGCTTTTCAAAATTAACAAATTAAAATTTAATATTAACTGTTAAAAGTTGTTAACAAATTTAATTATCTTTTAATTTATTGTTCGTGCACTCAGGAGTTAATTTTTAAAAACAATTTAACAATCCGTCATGGTAAATTATTGAAAGAATTTACATTCTAAATGTTAGCGTGGTCGTTAATAATTGAAAGTTTTCGAGCTCGCGCCAAAATGGAGCCACAGCGCGCAAGCGTCAATCGATAAATTGGCGGGAAAGTGCGCGTCTCTTTCCTTTCAGCTTTATTTCCGTAAAACTTGTCCTAATTTGTGCTTTTTTTGGCAAATTACAACTTTTGCCGATAATGTGGGAAAATTTATGAACAAAGTACTTGCATTTTTTAATTATATTAAATTAGATCATTAAACTTTTAATTAATTAAATTATATTTAATTAAAAGAGTCAATGAATGGATGAAGGATACAAATTGTCGTCCAATCGACTTAGGGGTCATTCATATAATTAGAGGACATTAAAAAATTACGTGGCAGGTCAAGGGGGAGGGGGATTAAGCTATTTACTACGATAAAAAGAAAAAATGGCGCTAATGTATGGAACTGTGTGCTACATGGAGGGAGGTCAAAATTTCCAAAAAATAGGCATCGTATTTTATGCGCGACCCCTTTTGAATCTAATTGCTATTCACATGTTCTTTTCTAATGCATTCGCTCCCCTAAAGGTGGCGCTAGCAATGTTGGCGCCACTTACAAATTGAAAAAATGAACAAAACATTATAAAAATATTTTCTACAATAATATGTAGAATGTAATAGTAACAATGATAATAATGATAATAATGATAATAATGATAATAATGATAATAATAATAATAATAAAAAAATAAAAATAATAATAATAATAATAATAATAATAATAAGTCCCAAAAGGGGAGAAATAAACAAAATGATGCAAAAGACTCTTAAGGAAATCGAATTTAATTGCGAAATTTTAAAAAAGGGAATTGCAACGTTAAAGTGACAAAGTTGGAAATAAATTAGATTTTGATTTTGAAGAGTGGTAGTTATGTTGTGAGGATATATTGTGCTTTTATGAAGTGTTCGTCACGTGTATAACGATGATACAATATCAGTCTCGTAGCTCGACACGTGTCTCACGACATGAGCTTCAGAACTCCAGTTTATTATGTCCCGTATACGTATACACCCCAGTTTATAAAACGAGATCGTAATCGCATTTAGCTCCTGTTATATTCGAATAGAAATCACGTCCTCGAGTTATGCCCTTAATAATACCAATTTTTGCTTTAAGTCTGTCATGTTCAAGCATTAATTACAAAAACTATTCACACGTATTGTAATTTTAGGGTAGTCTTTTTAAACTTGCAATTGTATTTTTAAAAATTTTCTTTTGCAATGTCATTCTTTTTATATTTTATTTTAATTTTTGTTTTTTTTATTCTTATTCTTTTCTTTTTTTTGCAGTCGAGTGAGAAACATAACCTAAATTCGTTTGCTTCTTGACTACCTTTCTTCGCGACGCGTGACTTTTATACAATATAATTTGTACAAGTGAATTGAAAATTATTATTCATACTATTATTATTATTGTTACATTATTTATTTATGTGTCTTTTCCTTGTTTGAGAAGAGAGATATTTGCGAAATGCATCTCTTTTCTCTTCTTTGCCAGGGTTACGTTAACGTTCGCGAAAGCTATCAAACGCGCATGCGCAAGACTCAGAATTGGCGGGAAAATGTCGCGTCCTTTTCGCATCCTGCTAATTCGTACATATTCACATACTTGTGTTTAACTAAAGCATTACATATGGATATTTTGTGTATAATAATTATTATATTTTCGAATTTCTTTTTTGTTATTTTTTTGTTACATTTCCAACAAAATTAGAATTATATTTCCAACAAAATTAGAATTATATTTCCAACAAAATTAGAATTATATTTCCCGCAAAAATAGAGTTATATTTTCTCTCTCAGATAAAAGAGGGCGAACTAAAGGAGAGGATATTTCTTCTTTTCACTTGAGCAAGAAAATTATAATTGAACAAAAGTTTGTTATATATTTCTCCAAAATTTTGACTGCTCTGCTCCTCTTTTGCATAACACTGTCTTTAGAGTGAAAGTTACGTCATAAATTTCAGACAAATTTACAACCTTGACTCCTGCATTGTCAGGCCTTAAATTTTACCACAGATTTGCGTAAACATTTTGGAAAATTTTATTACTTGTTACTGTATCGCGCAATGTATTCGAAATGGTTTTGTTGCTCGTCTTCGAACCCTCTCAAAAGCGTCTTCAAATCTTTTCAACCTTTCTTTATTTCAACCTCTTTCTCTCTCTCAAAATCTACCTGAATTGACAAAAACTAAGAGAGTTTTCCAAATCTCCTTTTCACAAGACTTTTTTCAATAGATGGATAAATAGTTTTATTATTATAGAAAAATTTAGTATTAAACAAGAAATATTATTTTAAAAAATAAATAACTTAAAAAATGAAATATATGTGACGCGCTCTGAAAAAACGTTAAAAGAAAAAAACTGTAGGTTATAAATTTCAGTTAATTAATTTAATTAATTGTAGGTTATGTTTGATGTCAGTTTCAACTTTATTAAGTCTTTGTTTTTAATTATCTACAATTAAAAACAGTCTTTCATGACAGAATACAATCAAACTGTTTTAGAAAAACTGATTCGGATTGTAGAAAATTAAATAGGCGGCTTTCGTTGATATCATCAAACATAACCTACAATTTTTTTCTTCTAAGGTCCCTGAGAGAGCGTCGCATATTTTATTATTAGTTTAATCGCACGAAAACAATTATCGTTTATGTTTAGTCAAGAAACGTTTATAGCATTTGTATAAAAAATTATAAATCCGGAAAAGCAACATGTGTGAAAATTGTAAGAGGTAAAAATTGTTATTGAAGAAATTGTAAGAGTCAAAAAATCGAATCTGTTGGCAAAAAATGAACAAAGGAAACTTTGGTTGCTGAAACTTAAGTTTAGGAAACAAAAAAATACCGTTCTGTATTTTTTCTGTTTTCCGTTTTTATTTTTTAGAAAAAATACAGAACGGTATTTTTTTTTGTTTCCTAAATTTAAGTTCCAACAACCAAAGTATCCTCCGGTCGAGGATATAACTTGAAATCCGACCTGAGAGATGATAAAAGACAAAATTGACTTGGCGTTGGAAGAAGTTGGTAAAAGTTGTTGGACTTTGGGATGTGAACTGAGAGACTTTTACTATTTGCTTATATTGCTGCGGATAGAAGGTGAAAGCTCTGCCACTTAAACGACCAGGATCCATTGACTCTGCGAAAATTGACCCATAAATCCGGAAATATGATTTACAACTCTCCTGAAGAAAGATCCGGTACCTTGGCAATCTCTGAATGCACCCTCAGCCACAAATTTTCAAAACATCCAGCATTGCTCGATATTTAACTTCAGCAAATACCGTAAATATTACTTCGGTTATAAAGATGGGTCCAAATTTGCAGCAGGGAATATTACAACCTCTTCACAGCTTTAGGACAAATGTTCAACTAATTACTGCGTAGTCAAAATATTATGAAAATTTTTAATAGTGTTGAATTGCATGGTTGATGTGTTATTATTTTTTTTATTATCATTGTTATTGCAGTTGATAATGAGAATGGTATTGTTGATATTTTGTTGTTCCTATTGATGATGGTGGTATTCTTGTAATTTTCTTGTTGTTATTGATGATGGTTGATTATTTATTATTGTTATTGTTATGGTACTTGTTCTTGCTCTTCTTCTCCAAACTGCTCCAATTACAAATATAGCTTTCTTATTCATCTTGTTACATAGTTTTTGCTCTTTTTTTCATCTTAAAATTTTAATTATGTGGTGTTTCCTTTTGTTATTTTTGTTCTTTTCCTTTTATTATTCTTATAATTGATCTTGTTGTTCTTGTTATTATAGCTTATTGTTATTCTTATAACTATTACTTTTCTTCTTGTTATAATTATTCTTCTTGTCACATTAACGATATTATTCTTCTTAATCTTCTAGCTCTATGATCTTCACCTCTAGGAAATCTAGTAATCATCTTGTTCTTTTCTTTGTATACATATTGTTGTTCTTGTTCCTGTTATTGTTCATGTTGTTCTTGTTGTTACTGAAATTCTTGTTCCTGTTATTGTTCTTCTTGTTCTTGTTATTGATGTTATTGTTTCTGTTATTGTTTCTGTTATTGTTGTTACAGTAATTTTTGTTCCTTCTTCTTGTTCTTGTTGTTCTTGTTATTGATGTTATTGTTCCAGTTATTGTTCTTCTTGTCATTGTTGTTCTTCTACTAAATGCTCTTTTCTCGTTGATTTTGTTATTGCTGTTCTTGTTCCTATTATTGTTCTTCTACTTAATGCTCTTGTTCTCGTTGGTCTTGTTATTGTCGTTCTTGTTATTGTTGCTCTTGTTCCTATTATTGTTCTTCTTGTTAGTGATGTTCTTGTTCTTCTTTTTTCGTTGTTCTTGTTCTTGTTATAGATGTTGTTGCTTCTGTTATTTGTACTGTTGTTATTGGCATTCTTGTTCCTGTTATTGTTCTTATGGTTATTGTTATTCTTCTTCACCTTCTTGTTGTTATTGTTGTTCTACTTAATGCTCTTGTTCTCGTTGGTCTTGTTATTGTTGTTCTTGTTCCTGTTATTGTTGTTCTTGTTCCTGTTATTGTTATCCTTGTTATTGTTATTCTTGTTTATGTTTTTGTTCTTCTTGTCAGTGTTGTTCTTGTTCATCTTTTTTTCTTATTCTTGTTCTTCTTGTTCTTCTTATTGATGGTATTGCTTCTGTTATTGTTGATACTGTAATTTTTGTTCATGTCATTGTTCTTATGGTTATTGTTATTCTTCTTGTTCTTGTTGTTCTTCTATTTATTTATCTATTTATTATAGTTCTTGTTTTTGTTGTTCTTCTACGTAATGCTCTTGTTCTCGTTAGTCTTGTTATTGTTGTTCTTTTTCCAGTAATTGTTCTTATTGTTGTTGTTATTGTCCTTCTTGTTCTTTTTATTGTAATTCTTTTTCTTCTTGTTATTGTTGTTCTTCTGCTTAATGCTCTTGTTCTCGTTGAACTTGTTATTTCTGTTCTTATTTCTGTTATTGTTCTTCTTGTTAGTGTTGTTATTGTTCTTTTTTTGTTCTTCTTGTTCTTGTTGATCTTGTTATTGATGTTATTGTTAATGATGTTATTGTTCCAGTTATTGTTCTTCTTGTCATTGTTGTTCTTGTTCCTATTATTGTTCTTCTTGTCAGTGTTGTTCTTGTTCTTCTTATTTTGTTATTCTTTTTCTTCTTGTTCTTGTTATTGATGTTATTGCTTCTGTTATTATTGTTACAGTAATTTTTGTTCCTGTTATTGTTCTTATGGTTATTGTTACACTTCTTCTTGTTCTTGTTGTTCTTTTTATTATAGTTCTTGTTTCTGATGTTCTTCTACGTAATGCTCTTGTTCTCGTTGGCCTTGTTGTTGTTGTTCTTGTTCCAGTTATTGTTCTAATTGTTATTGTCCTTCTTGTTCATTTTATTGTAGTTCTTGTTCTTCTTGTTATTGTTGTTCTTCTGTTTAATGCTCTTGTTCTAGTTGCTCTTGTTATTTTTGTTCTCATTTCTGTTATTGTTCTTCTTGTTCGTGTTGTTATTGTTCTTTTTTTGTTCTTCTTGTTCTTATTGTTCTTGTTATTGATGTTATAGTTTCTGTTATTGTTAATGTTGTTATTATCATTCTTGTTCCTGTTATTGTTATTCTTCTTCTTGTTCTTGTCATTGATGTTATTGTTCCAGTTATTGTTCTTCTTGTTATTGTTGATCTTGTTCGTATTATTGTTCTTCTTTTTCTTCTTGTTCTTGTTATTGATGTTATTGTTTCTGTTATTTTTATTGTTGTTATTGTCATTCTTGTTCCTGTTATTGTTCTTATGGTTATTGTTATTTTTCTTCTTTTTCTTGTTGTTATTGTTGCTCTACTTAATGCTCTTGTACTCGTTGGTTATTGTTGTTCTTGTTCCTGTTATTGTTATTCTTGTTATTGTTATTCTTGTTCCTGTTATTGTTCTTCTTGTCAGTGTTGTTCTCGTTCTTTTTTTTTGTTGTTCTTGTTCTTCTTATTGATGTTATCGTTTCTTTTATTTTTCTTATGATAATTGTTATTCTTCTTGTTGTTCTTGTTCCTGTTATTGTTCTTCTTGTTAGTGCGCTTCTTGTTCTTTTTCTGTTCTTCTTGTTCTTGTTGTTCTTGTTATTGATGTTGTTTTTTCTGTTATTGTTATTCTTGTTATTGTTATTCTTGTTTCTGTTATTGTTCTTCTTGTTAGTGCTCTTCTTGTTCTTTTTCTGTTCTTCTTGTTCTTGTTGTTCTTGTTATTCATGTTATTTTTTCTGTTATTGTTATTCTTGTTCCTGTTATTGTTATTCTTCTACCTGTTCTTTTTGTTCGTTTACTTAATGTCCTTGTTCTCGTTCGTCTTGTTATTGTTGTTCTTATTCCTGCTCTTGTTCTTGTTGTGTTTGTTACAGTTGTTCTTGTTATTGATGTTATTGTTTTTGTTCTTGTTTGTTGTTATTGTTCTTGTTTGTTGTTATTGTTCTCTTTGTACTTGTTATTCTTGTTTTTGTTGTTCTTGTTGTTATTGTTCCTGTTAATGTTCTTCTTGTTCTTGTCGTTATTGTTCCTGTTATTGTTCTTCTTGTTCTTGTCATTGTTGTTAATGTTTCTGTTATTGTTCTTGTTCTTTTTGTTACAGTATAGTTCTCATTTTTCTTGCTCTTCTTGCCACAGTCTTTTGCTTGTCATCCAGAATTACATCGCCATCTCTTTTCTTTCTCTACCATCCTAAAGTAACACTTTTTTCCACAGCCTCTAGTCACTGGACAATCCGGACATCAATATGTATGCATGTGTTTCGTATTCCATTGGTTTTTTCCCAAATTAGAGATTTCCCGTAAGAGGGTGACAAGCTCCCACGACCACCCCAGCCCGCATCTTAATATCCGTTCAAATCTCCAGTTCTTTCACATTTAGCAACAGTTTTCCTCAACACGATTGAATATCATATTGATACAATAACACCAATGACAGGAATATAATTCCCAGCCACAGGTCATTGGCACTTAAGATTCATCTCCCACGGGTCTATTGTCCCACATTTGTCACATTCCGTCATTTTATTTTATCCGAATCGCGAGCAATACACCCCTAGGTATATAGCTTGTGTCAACACCTTTGTCTCCCATTTTTATACTGGATCAACTAAAAAAAAAAGGTAGCTTCTGATCAATTGGAAATGATTCCAAGATACTGTCATAATTACAGGTATTATAATCATTTAAATAAAATCATTTAGAGGCCAACCCAGAATAAAACGTAAGCATCTGTTAAAATAGTGCAGACAATATGTCTTTCCTATTCACATGCACACGTTTCCGTTTTATTCAGCGTTAGCCTTGACGCTAAATTTTATTTAAGGTTATGTTACACTAGCGCTGCCATGCATCATGGGCTATTTGTCAGTGCTGCCACTCTTGGACAAACTGTCAACCATAATCACATGTTCCAAACGACAATTTTTCAAATCTCCCCAAGAACCAGATCACTTTGTTTTTCTCTAAAAATCGTTTTCAAGCTAAAAATCCCGTACAACATGTTTACAATCTCCTAATAAATGTTTCCCATACGTTTTAGGCAAACAAAGCAAAACAGTTTTCCGAGTAGCCACACCTACATCTCATTTATTTTTTTGTTATTGTTTTCTGGGGGTCACATCCTGTTTTAGCCGAATTAGTTTTTCTCAAGAGTGAATAAAATTTCCTTGACCTTGAGGCGGGTCTTGTGGACATGTGGACACGCACTTGGACAGGAAATGCGAGCAGGGAGAGGAAGTGGCAAAAACAAGAAAGTGAAAAGGGCATTTTATTGGAATGAGCGAGGAGAAGAAAGAATAGCCTATATTCTTCTCTTTTGCCATTTCTCTGTGACCCTCGTGACTAATCGCGGCCTGCTACTGGAATTTTCAGGCATTGACGACCGAGTAACCCGGTTTAAGTCACTTACCACGTCGCCCAAATTCTGCTTTCCACAGGGCATTATCTCGGTGTTGAAGCGTCACGAACCGAAATATCGGCTACTGTTTTCGATTTGAGATTCGCAGCCCATCTTTACAGCTCCGGGCCCTCGAATACCCGCTGTTGATTTACGGCTTGTAGGTGGCTACCTACGTGGGTTTTTGACTATCTCTGCTCCCGGACCTTCTTCTCATCTAGTTGTTGAAGAGAGAGGAAACTATTTTGTGGCACTTGCGCCTCTTTCTCTCTCTTTTTTCTTTTTCTTCTTTTCTTGCTTTCTCTTGCTTTTTCTTCCTTTCTCAATCATTCGATTAGAGAGTTCTGTTGTTCTCCGTTTCTCTTATTTTCTTGGAGAGACAGAGGTCCTCTATATGTAACTTTTTCTATGTCTCTTTCTTGTTTTTTTCTTCCTGTTGTAATTGCGTATCTTGTATTTCTATTAGATTGTTTCTCATTCTCATATTCGTTTTTTTAAGCATTGTTCATTTCTCATTGTTTTACTTCCACTTTTTCTATATCTTGTCATTTCATTTTTATTCGTTACCTTTTTTGTTCTCATTCTTCTTGTTGTTCTTGTTGATATTCTTGTACTTGTTCTTGTTCTTTTTGTTGTTCTTATTGTTTTTTGTGTTAATGTTCCTCTTATTTTTGTTCTTCTTGTTCTGGCTATTGTTGTAGTTGCTGTTCTTGTCCCTTTTGTTCTTGTCATTGTTATTCACGTTATTCATTGTTGTTCATCTTGTTATTTTTGTTGTTATTCTTTTTCATCTTGTTATTTTTGTTATTATTTTTCATTTTGTTATTCTTGTTATTTTTATTCTTCTTATTCATGTTATTGTTATTCTTGTTCTTCTTGCTATTCTTATTATTATTTTTGTTATTTTTGTTCTTCATATTAACGTTATTGTTATTCTTGTTCTTGTTACAGCTTTTCTATTATCCTGGTTCTAATTCTTCTTGTTCCTGTACTTCTTGGTCTTGTTATTATTCTTTTTGTTCTTGCCCTTTTTGTTGTTATTCTTGTTCTTCTTGTTCTTTTTGTCCTTGTTATTCATGTTATTTTTATTCTTGTTCACCTTGGTCATCTTGTTCCTATTATTGTTATTCTAGTTATTCTAGTTCTCCTTGTTATTCTTATTATTGTCCTCATTCTTGTTCATGTTACTGTTATTCTTGTTTTCCTTGTTATTGCTCTTCTGTTCTTTTTGTTCTTGTTCTTCTTGTATCGGTTATTTTTGTTATTCTTCTTTTTGTTCATGTGATTCTAGTTATTGTTCTTGTTATTATTGTTTTTGTAATTCATGTTATTGTTATTCTTGCTCATTTTGCAGCTATTTTTCTTCTTCTTGTGATTGCTCATATGTTCTTCTTGTTCTTGTCCTTGTCCTTGTCCTTTATTCGTCTTATAAGAATTCATGTTCTAGTATTTGTTCTTATTCAAGTTATTCTTGTTCTTGTTTCTCTTCTTTTTCGAGATATTCTTGTACTTGTTTTGCTTGTTCATATTTCAGTTCTTCATCTTGATGTTATTCTTGTTCTTCTTGTTCGTCGTCTTCTTGTTTTCCGTTACTTTTGCTTCTAGTCTTTGTTATTTATGTTCTTATTATTCTTGTCCTATTTCTTCTTTCTTTTGTTCATTTTGATCTTTTTCTTCTCATTGTCGTTCTTATTGTTCTTCTTCTTCTATTTGTATTTCTTTTACTTATTATTCTTGTAATAGTTACAGTTATAAATGTTATTGTTCCTCTTGTTCCTGTTATGATGTTCTTATTCGAGCTCTTCTTGCTCTTGTTATTTCCTTTCTAGTTTTGTACATTTTATTCTTGTTACATTCTTCTTCTTCTTCTTCTTCTTCTTTTTTTCTTCTTCTTTTTCTTCTTCTTCTTCTTCTTCTTGTTCTTGCAATAGTTAGTATTATTTTTATTATTCATGTTATTATTCTTCTTGTTCTTGTTCTTCTTTTAATTGTTGATTTTGATGTTGTTCTTGTTATTATTCTTTTTGTTCTTGTCATTCTTCTTATTGTTCTTGTTATCTCATTTTCCTGTTATTGTTGTTCTTGTTCATCTTTATCTTTTTTTTGTTCTTCTTATCCTTCTTGTTATTGCTTTACTCATCTTGTTTTTATTCTTCTTGTTCTTGTTATGTTCTTCTTGGCCTTGTTAATCTTATTATTGATCTTATTTATTATGTATAATTGTTCATGTTATTGTTATTCTTCATCTTGTATTATTGTTGTTATTATTGTTGTTATTCTTGTTGTTATTCTTGTTCTTCTTGGTATTGTTTATATGCTCTTCTTGTTCTTTTATTCATGTTGTTATTATTCTTGTTCTTGTTGTACTTGTTCTTATTCAAGTTAATCTATTTTTTTTGTTCAAATCCTTCTTATTTTTGTTCATTTTGTTATTTTTCTTCTCGTTGCCGTTCTTATTGTTTTTCTTGTTTTTGTACTTCTTGTGCTTGTTATTTTTGTTATTTTCTTCTTTTTTTGTTACTCTTGCAATTGTTGTTACTGTTCTTGTTGTTCATGTTATTGTTCTTTTTATTTATGTTATTGTTCTTGTTCTTCTTGTTATTGCTCTTTAATTATTCTATTTCGTGTTCTTGTTATTCTTGCTCTTGTTATGCTTGTTCTTATTCAAGTTCTTCTTCATGTTATTGCTATTTTTGTTTAAGTTCTTTTTCTTAGAGAGACAGGGAGAGTTGCTCTTTCTCTCTTTCTCTTCCTTTCTTTTACAGAGAGAGAAAGAGAGATAGCGAGAGAGGGAGAGTGAGTGTGAGAGAGAAAGAGAAAGAGATAGAGAGATAGCGAGAGAGAGAGAGAAAGTGAGAGAGTGAGTTGGAGAAAAAGAGAGAGAGAATGAGAGAGAGAGAGAGAGAGAGAGAAAGTGAGAGAGTGAGTTAGAGAAAAAGAGAGAGAGAATGAGAGAGAGAGAGAGAGAGAGAGAAAATGAGAGAGTGAGTTAGAGAAAAAGAGGGAGAGAATAAGAGAGAGAATACCCTACTGGTGCTTGCGAAAAAGGTGAAATTCTCAAGATGCTCTTTTTTTGGTTTTAGTAGCTTCCGTTTCTTCTCGCCCCTTTTTCGTGCCTCGCTCATTTCCACAGAGACAGAGATTTCCTTCATCTGTCTTGGATTCTCCACCACCCATCGAGGCTTGCCACAACAATTTCTATGTTCACGATGTAGGTTACCGAGGTGAACTTTTCAGCCTACTGCTTTACTGCCCTACAATAAATCAATTTACAACAGGCTGACCCCTTGTTGCGATGTGTATTTCCGAAAGTCGTCTTTTGCCGAGACAACAATGCACCTAAATGGACAAGATTCATTTTCATATTTTCCAGTTCATGTTACGTCAACTTATCGACAACAAAGAAGTCAATGGCGCAGGGTGTAGGAGAGTTGAGAGAAAAAAATTCTTTGCACAGATGCTGCGAGTGTGGCGGTTTTTTTTTACACATCTGGTTTCTTAGTTACTCGAGATGAGAAGTATTTTCATTAGGAGAAGGAGAAATGGAATTGGGATGAGAAGGGTTTAGGTACCAGAATTTGTTTGCGATGTGACAAAAAATCGATTGATTTTGCTTCAACATAGGAAAGCAATGTGGTTCTTTATATAAAGAACCACATTGCTTGATATCTTGTTCGTTCATTTTTATTCATGATCTTCTTGTTCTATTTCTCATTCTTCTGGTTACTGTTCGGTCTGTTCGTGTTAATCTTGCTTTTGTTCGAGTTCTTCATGTTCTTCTTGTTCCCTTTCTTATTGTTGTTGTTCTCATTGTTCTTGCTTTTGATATTGGAGTTGTTCTTGTCGTTCTTCTTATTGTTTTTATTGTTATTTTTCTTCTTGTTTTTGTTCTTCGTGTTCCTAGCTATATTTTTGTTATTGTTCTTCTTGTTTTTGTTATTCATGTTATTGTTTTTATGGTTCTTGTTGGAGTTCATCTTGTTCCTGTTATTCTTGTTCTTGTTATTCTTGTTCTTGTTATTCTTGTTCTTGTTATTCTTGTTCTTGTTATTCTTGTTCCTGTTATTCGTGTTCTTTTTCTTGTTATTCATGTTCCTATTATTTGTTTTCATGTTCTTGTTATTCTTATTACTAATCGTCTTGTTATTCTTGTTCTTGTTCGAATTCTTCTTGTTCTTGTCATTATTGTTATTGTTCTTCTTGTTCTTCTTCAATTTCTTCTTATTCTGATATTGATATTCTTGTTCTTCTTGATATTGCTCTTCTTTTCTTCTTGTTTTTATACTTCCTGCTATTCATGTTCCTGTTCTTGTGCTTATTCTTATTTTCTTTCCTGTCATTGTTCTCTTTGTTATTGTTGTTATAGTTCTTCTTGTTATTTTTATTACATTCTTGTTCTTAAAATTGTTCTTGTTATTGCACTCATTATTTTTCTTGTTCTTTGTTATTATTTGTTGCATTATTCTTATTGTTTGCTATTGTTTCTGTTCTGATTTTTTTTCTTGCTATTTTTCCATAATGTTTTTGGTTTTTACTTTTGCTTTAATTTTCTTTAAACATCTTGTTCTTCTTGTTATTCTTGTTATTCTTGTTATTCTCGTTATTGTTCTTATGTTCTTCTTGTTCCTCCTCTTCTTTTTATCCCTGTTCATCTTCCAATTTTTGTTCTTCTTATTCCTCTTATTTGTTGCTGTTGACCTTATTTTTCTTCTCGTCCTTGTCCTTGTGCTGTTATTTTTGATCTCGTTCTTGAACTTGTTGTTCTTGCTACTATTCTTGTTCTTTTTGTTATTACTCTTGTGTTCTTCTTGTTTTTGTTCTTCTTCTTCTTGCTCTTGTCATTCATGTTATTGTTATTCTTGTTATTTTCGTAATTGTCCTTGTTCTTCTTCTTGTTATTCATTTTATTGTTCTTGTTCGAATTCTCGTTCGAGTTCTTCTTATTTTTGTTCATCTTGTTTTCTTCTTATTTTTGTTCATCTTGTTCTTCTTATTATTGTTTTGCTTGTTCTTGTTATTCTTGTTATTCATATTATTTGCATTCTTATTCTTGTTCTCTTTCTTGTTATTCTTTTATTCTTATTTCTTCTTATTACACTCTTCTGTTCTTTTTGTTCTTTTTGTTCTTCTTGTTCATGTTCTTTTCTAGTTCTTGTTCTTTTCTAGTTCTTGTTCTTTTCTAGTTCTTGTTCTTTTCTAGTTCTTTATCTTGTTTATGTTCTCCTCTTATTCTTGTTTTTATTTATGTTCTTCTTCTTGTTTATGTTACTCTCTTGTTCTTGCTCATGTTCCCGTTCCTGTTCTTATCTTGTTCTTATTCTTGTTCTTGTTTATGTTCTTGTTTATGTTCTCTTCTTGTTCTTGTTCTTGTTTACGTTTTTGTTCTTCTTCTTGTTTATGTTCTTCTCTTGTTCTTGTTCTTTATTCTTGTTCTTGTACTTGTTTTTCTTTGTATTCTTCTTTTTCTTGCCCTTTTTTATCCAGCTACTCCTTTTCTCATTTAAAAAACAGACACTTTAAAATATTTGGTTACATTTAGAATTAACAAGAATTTATTTAGTGTCGAATGAATAGTATAACTCACGTATTTTCCAACAGACAAAAAATATGTTATTTTCCCTATTTACCTAAGCAGCACGAAAGTTTCTAGGAATATTTCAAAAATAGCTCCCTGAAACATCTTTTAATCTACTACAGTCCGAAATACATTCGAGGAACCAACAACCGCATGGAATACTCCACTCTTTAATTCCAAGAATATTCCAAGAATATTCTAAAGGTAAATTTTTCGAATACTTTACAGGTAAATTTTCGGAATATTTTCTAAGTAAATTTTGGAAATATTTTCCAGATAAATTTTCGGCACATTTTCCAGGTAAATTTGCAGAATCTTTTCCAGATAAAATTGGCTGTTTTCCAGATAGATTTTCGAAATATTAAAATGTTCATTAATGGTTAAATAAGTTGTTTATACTTATAAATGTTACGTTTATAAAAACGTTTCAAAGTATTAAATTTCCAAAAATATATATAAAAATTCCTCTCGATAATTTGTCGGAATTAACGAATCTAAATCATCTTTTAAAACCCACAACTGCGTCTACACTTTTTCATTAAATATAACATGTATTATCCAAGAAGTAAAATTAATACCAAAGTATAAATTGACCGGAATAATGTTGGTTTCATTCGAGCAGTGCTAAAGGTAAAGTGGGATCAACTCGATTCTAAAAAAGCCATACAAAGCTAATCCAGCGATTTGTCAGGTGCAACCGACTAATAAGATTTGACCTAAAAGATCGGTCAATGTTCAACTCTTGAATAACACCTTTTCCTTCAGCAGAAAGGTGTTATTCATTCATTTATAAAGTTTTCGGCTCATAATAGTCAATTGATAAATTCGTAACGTCAAGGCAATTTTTTCCCTACTTTGAAACTTTTCAGACGAAGGGTTGAATTAAAAAAGAAAGAGAAAACGAAAAAAAGAACCATGGTATTATGATCTTCAAATCACAGAGAATCTTTTAAAAAATAATCTTTCGATTTACAAGCAAAGCGACTAAAACTTTTTTTTTTCTTAATTCTTTGATGTCTTGACGTCGAGAGTTGAAGGAAAATGTCATAAGGGCTTTCATCAAATTGACAAAAGGCGTTAGGTTAGACAAATAATGTGAAGACATGAGTTTTGAAATTTAATCCGGACGGCTTTAAACTCTCGAGGCTGAAAAGTGTTACTTCTTTGACAGATTATTTGTCAAAATGAAATCACGTTTCTTTTATTTTTTGCTTATGAGAATACAGGTAAAAAATTTTTTAAAACGTAACATATTTATTGTTTCTTGTATTATGAGTAATATTTTAGAAATATTGTTACAAGATTGCGTTGATAGCGTTTCAGCAATTTTTATTAGATACATTACGTTACAATTACGTTGCAATTACGTTACATTGCGTTAAAATTATATTACGTTACAGTTACATATTACATTAAATTACATTACGTTACAGTTACGTTACTGTATGTTATAATTACGTTATATTACGTCAAAACTAAGTTTCACTACTTTGCATTACGTTTCATTACGTTAAAATTACGTTTCACTGCGTAACAATTACATAACAATTACGTTACATTACGTCAAAATTACATTTCACTACGAAACAATTACGTAACAATTACGTTACATTACGTTGCAATTACATTACCATACGTTATAATTACGTTAGTGGATCGTTGTGTTCCAACGTAAATATTTCGTAAATATTTCGAGTAAAAAAAAGAGTTAATCTAAATATCCTCTATTGTTCATAGTTAACAAGAGTTTCCGAATTGCTTTCCTTGTGTCTGAATTTTTAAAAATGTCCAGTTTGGTCTCTCCCTTGGCGAGAACTTTGTTGAATTCTTCGACGTCTGATCGATCACACATCATTCTTGGAAAGTAAATCAATCCAGAAAATATTGAAAATATTCTTCTTTTGTAAATGGACCTCTTTAACTCTTCTAATGTTGGTGCTTTTGTCTTACAACCTATTTTTGATAATTCTCCGTTTAAAATGGCCAAATATGTGTTTAGAAAAAAATCATCCTTTTCGCACTTTATTTCCAACTCGGGACAAATGCTGAGGAAATATTGTAAATCGATTGCTGGTGATGTGTACACGGAGCATTGATAGTCTATCTAAAAAATTGTAATAATAATAATTATTATAATGTGTGAGTCCATGAATGTTTATGTTTAGAATTTTTTAAAATATCATATTAATTTCTTTTAAATGCTTTAGTTTTTCTCTTTGATCTTGAAGAAAAAACAGGTAAGATCACTTGAGTACTTGAAGCAATTCATTTCGCGAAGGCGCTCGAAAGTTATTAACTCTTTTAATTATAGAAATGTTAAAAAATCTTATTGAGTAAAAATAATTCTCGTGACTTTCTAAACAGTTAGAAAAAATGACCTCGATACGATTAATAGAACGGTAGATTTTGCAATTTCAAATTATTTGTCAACAAATCTAAAATAAAAAATATTTTGAGCTAATATTTAGCAAAAATGTCAATCTTGCTAAATAAAAATATACTTACAGGTAAAGCTTCACAAGGATCGCCTTTTTCGTTATTTATAAACATGATATTATTCGTCCAATAATCGCCGTGATTCAAAACACAAAACTCTTGAGCATCATATTCATACATACTCAAAAGTCTTTCCTTTAAAGTTCCAATAACATTTTTCAATTTTTCGACTGCTCGATTACAATCGTCCTCATTCCAATTTGCAACTCCTTCACATAAATTTGATAAAGACATTTCTAGAAATTGAAAATAATGTTGGGAATATTTCCCACTTATCATTCCCTCCACGAAAGATTTTGTAATTTCTGGTTCCTGGAACAATTTTTAATTTCTGATGTTTGAAATACTTTCAATTTTTTAATATGTTTCAAAGATTATTTTTCTGAAAGTTAAATAAATCTTAATAAAAAAAAGCAAAACACACAACTTTTTTTAAAAAAGCAAGATTTAAAAGAAATTCTAACTTTAGTTTACTCAAATTTTCGCGGCAAGCAGAAAATTTTGCGAAAAGATTGTTTTAAGCTTAAAAATGCTCCACTTTTTGTAAACTTTGTAAGCTTACCGCAAAGTTTCGCGGTAAGTTTACCGAAAAACTTGCAAGAAAAACTTACTGTCAGTTTCTTGGACAATAAACTAACTATTATAGATGCACGGTAAGTTTGACGACAAATTTTTAATGAAAACTGACGGTAAGTTTGTTTTCTATAATAAATTTACTGTTTAAGACGCATGCTAAGTTTGACACCAAAGCTGTCATGAAAACTTACTGTAAGATTTTTGACTAATAAACTTATTATTAAATACTTACGGTAAGTTTAGCGACAAAGATGCAACTTACTGTAAATTTTTGAGCAAATAATCTTATTATTAATAAAGCACGGTAAGTTTACGAAGAAACTTACTGCCCGGTAAGTTTGATGATGGAACACACTGTCAACTTACCCTCAAGACCGTAAGTAAACTTACCGTCAAAATTTCGATTGACTTTATTGCAAGTTTGTACGTTAAATTTACCACTAAAGTTACACGGCAAGTTTAATAATAGATTAGACGGTAAGTTTAATAATAGATTAGACGGTAAGTTTGATAATGAATCACACGGTAAGTTTAATAATAGATCAGATGGCAAGTTTGATAATGGATCACACGGTAAGTTTAATAATGCATCACATAGTGATTTTACTCTCAACGTCAAAAGTAAACTTACCGTCGAACGTTTTCGTTGAAATTACCACAAGTTTTCACGGCAAACTTACGGCTAAAGTTTCACAGTAAGTTTATTTTAAGATCACACGGTAAATGTAGGCCAATATTGAATATCAAAGTGGTGAGATTCAAAATAAAATTGCTGCTTTTGTCATGCATCAAACTGCTAAGTTGCACTTACCGACAAAATTTCACCGTCAAGCTGCCATCAATGTTGCACAGTAAGTTTGTTGCAAGGTCGTACGGTAATTTTGCCTCATTTTCCACGAGAAATTTACTATAAGATTTTACAGTAAACTTACCGCTCAAATGTTACTGCAAGCTTGATGCGGATTCGCACTATGAACTTACCGTTAAGGTGTCAATTTAAAATTACAGCAAAAATTGTACGGTAAGTTTATTGTAAGGTCAGGTGTAAATTTGTAGCAACATTCCACGATAAGCTTGAAGTTGTATTAAACTTACCGTCGACGTTACATAATAAACTTACCGTCAACATTTAAAATCAACCTACCGTCGAAGCTAGGACCTAGAGAAGCTAGGAAGTAAAATTACCGTCAATATTACTCAGTAAAATCACCGTTGACATTACTAAGTAAACTTATCTTCGACGTTTAAAATTAACTTATCGCCAATGTTACTAAGTAAACTTACCGTCAACGTATAAAATCAACTTATCGCTGGTGTTACTAAGTAAACTTACCGTCGACGTTTAAAATTAACTTATCGTCGTTACTCAGTAAACTTACCGTCAGCGTTAAAACTAACTTACCGTCTGTCAGAAAAAACTTACCGTCGACGTTAAAAGTGAACTTACCGTCAATTTTGAAAAATAAACTTACTGTCAGTTGTAAAAGCTTAGCGATTAGTTTGCTTTAAACTCACAATCTATGGATAGAAAAAATTCTAGTAAAAAATTTCAAATTACTTGTTCGGTAAGTGCAACAGTTCCAGCATGGAATTTGGCTATTTTCTCGACAGCAATGAGACACTGGGATAAAGATAATCCCTTTTGTCTATTTAGCATTGTAAATCCTTTGTTAGTCAAATCCTCCATTATAATAAAATTTGTATTAATATTGTCGTACAGCAACTTTGGTCCAAAACAACAACCTGTGAATTTTTCCACTTTTGGCAACACTTCTCGAAGAACTTTAAATTCCGTAACGAACATTTGATGAACCGCTTCTTTTTTCACGTTGCTAATTTCCCTCTTTATAATCAAAGACATCATTTCTTCCTTCTCTTTATTTGTTTTTTTCATTCCAGAACTTTTATATCTCAAAAATACTCTATAGATTTCACTGAAAAAATTGTCACCCTTACCGGAGGCTAAGCTCTTTTTTGTTTCAAGTAAAGTGACTTTTTCGTCTTTTAAAATGCCCTGAAGAATTTTTTCGAAGAATTCCGAATCTAGTTGACTGAAATCCATTCTAAGAGTTGGATATTTTTGTTTACTGTCCTGCAAAATTAGTTTTATTTGTAATTTTAATACTTTGATGAATAATAGCTGGGGGCGAAGGGGGCTAGCCCCCAATTCCTTGAAATAACCCTCCAATACAACGTGAAATAATTTTAAATAATATAAAACATATAAATGAAAAAAAAAACTAAATGAAATATAGTACATAAAATAAACTATGTAATAAAATATTGTAAATAAAATAAATTATATAATAAAATATGTAATAAATAAATAATATAAAATGTTTAGAAATAAATAAGACATTCTTTCGTTTAGTTTTAATTAAAAAAAAATTAAAAACTTCATTTTCAAAACACACTGAATGAAAATCACACATTTTCTAAAAAAAACTCACTTTTTAATTTTCATCAAATTTTCTTGAAATTGTTAATTAGAATTAGAATTCAGATAATTATTTTAATTTAATTTTAATTGGAATTAGATTTTTGTTTGAGAAATGTTTTGCATCAATTATTTAAAATTGCGTTCCATTCACGCTGAACTGTAAATCTGAACTGGAATCAGAACTAAAAATAAAGTTGAAATGTTAAAAATCAACAAAAACGGAATGTAGTTTTACAAATTAAATAAAATGACTTTCCTTATATTTGTTTGAACCAGTTTCTATGTCAGAGAGATAAAAAAACAGGAAAATCTGAAATAAGAGTGATAAGAAATACTCCATTGTTTTATTTTTTTTACAAGACCCAATTTATTCACGTTTCATTTCAAAACAATTTTTTCTACAAATTTTTTTTATTTAATTAATAATATTAATTATAAATCATTAATTAATCTTCTAAGTGTTTTAAATTTTTACTAATTTTTTAAATAATAAAGAAAAAAATTAAATGTCAAAAGAAATTTCGAAAAAAATTACTCAAATGATATTATTTTAATTTCAATTCAACGATTAGTCCAAGTATCCTCTTTGATTCATGATTTTAATAATTTTCCCAACAGCCGTGATTGCGTCGGGATTTTTAAAAACGTCCATTTTCGTGTATCCTGTTAACAAAATGTCATCAAAAGTTTCAGTGTCGCTCTCGTCAGCAATCATTCTCGGGTAAAAAATTAGTGATGAAAAAACGGCGTAAATTTTCCTCTTGTGAATTGATTTTTTCAATTGCTCAATCGACGGTGTTTTTGTCCTGCAACAAATTCTCTGCATTGTCACTTTTAGTGTTTGTAAATAAATTTCAATCAGTTGCTCGTCCATTTCGCACTTTATATTAATCTCGGGACAAATGCCAAGAAAATAGAGAAGATCTATTGCTGGGGACGTGTAAATGCTCATTTGATAGTCCACCTGAAAACAGAAAAAAAAATTTAAATATTTTTTGGAATTTGAGCCTTTTTTACATACTCATAAAGAATATTTTTAAAAAATTCCCGGAACCCATTTAAATTTGCAAAAATATGTACATTGATTTTTGAAACTAAAAAGTCAAAAATAATGATGCATACTATCTTAAAAATCTAACTGATCCTGACAAGTGTCAAAAACGTTCTAATACTCAAATAGGGGTGCTTTTTTCTGGGGAATCAAATGCAAAAAGAATAATTCAAGAAAAGTTTCCGGAACACATTCAAATTGGCAAAAATGTGGAATATGATTTTTTTTTAAAAAAATCAAATTTTATGTATATACATTTTGGTAAAGTGCGAATTGATCAAGAGTAGTGTAGTGTTTGAAAAATACCTTAGAGTTTGTATTTTCTTATCCCGAATCGAATGCAAAAAGCAAAATTCTATAAAAATTTCAGGAACACAGTCAAATTTTCAAAAACGTGAAACTTGATTTTTGTAATAAAAATTTCATAATCACAGCTACACAATTTTTTAAAATTCTAATTGATCCAGACGAGTGTCAAAAACATTATAATATTCAAATTGGGGTGCTTTTTTCTGGGGAATCCAATGCAAAAAGAATAATTCAAGAAAAGTTTCCGGAACACATTCAAATTGGCAAAAATGTGAAATATGATTTCTTTTTAAAAAAATCAAATTTTATGTACACATTTTGGTAAAGTGCCAATTGATCCAGAAAAGTGTAGTGTTTGTAAAATACCTTAAAGTTTGTATTTTCTTATCCCGAATCGAATGCAAAATGAAAAATTCCATAAAAATTTCCGGAACACATTCAAA